>ML824454.1:5369-30596 GCA_009831015.1 Picea engelmannii | reverse complement strand
TTAACTTGTTCTTATACATTAGGTATCTAGTCATAGCCATGCTCTCAATAGGGGAGAGGCTAGTTTCTATGAGGAGGATGGGATAGGGGGTATTTCCTTTAATTTTGAGATTATAGGTTATAAAATTCTTTTGTATTTGCTCTATCTTTCTCCAGGATTCACGAGAGATACTATAGCCCCATACTTCACATCCATAAAGAATAGCAGGTGAAACAAGAGTCTCAAAGAGGAGTTTCTTCTTATCCCAACTCCAAAGTTCAACTGATTTACAATTGTTTTCAAGCCCATAATAAGCTTCCCATCCCCTAATAATCATTTTCTCAATGCTATAATTCCAATTAAGCTTGTGGTGAATATCAATTCCAAGATATTTCTATGAATTCACTTCCTCCAAGTTGTTTTTGTCATATACAAAGGTATCATAAGGGATCTTATTGGATTTAATAATCATGACCTTATTCTTATCAGTATTAACAGTCATACCCATATTGGAGCAAAAATCCTTGAGGATTCTTAGTTGGTTTTCAAGATCATGGGGATTCCTTGCCATAAGAACGATATCATTAGCATAAAGAAGAAGATTGATGACTATACCAGTGAGTGTAGGGCCAACACAACCAGCTTTTTCCAAACATTCTTCTAACTTATCAATGTATATGCCAAAAAGGGTAGGGGACAAGGGACAACCTTGTTTGATTCCGATATTGCAGTTAATCTCTTTTGACCAACCCTCAGTGTTTTTAAACTTAGCAATAACGTTCTCATACATCCTTATTTCAGCAACCCTCAACTCGAGAGGCACTTTTATCTCTTCCAACCTATTCCAAAGGTTTTTCCTAGGAACCATGTCAAAAGATTTCCTAAAGTCAACAAAAGAACAAAAAAGATTGGTTTTAGTATTACGAAACTCCTCTGCAATGATCCTAAAGGTAACAAGATGGTCCACAGTTGAATGATATCTCCTAAACCTAGCCTGACCTTTAGCTCTTTTACCGTGACTTTCTAGCCAAATGCTAAACTTCTTTTCCAAAATGATTCCATAAAGCTTGGCTAAAATCGAGCTAATCATAATGGTCCTATAATTAGAGGGAATGTTTTTATCCCCATTTTTAAAAATAGCAACAATGAGGCTTTGCGTCCAGGGTTTAGGGAAGCCTTGCTTGACTGCTAAATTGAAGAGCTTGTGTATGTGAGGGATAAGGATTGGCCCTCTTATTTTAAAAATTTCAGCTTGGTAGCCTTCAATGTCCTTAGCTTTCCCATTTGAGAGCCACTTAACCCCGAACTCTATGTCCTCTAAAGAAAAAACTTCTTCCTTTGGAGGGACAATAGGAATGGTGTCCATGGCATTAGGTAACTCATAAAGACTTTTAAGGTAGGAATTCCAGTCTGTTAAGGGAATCCTATTATTTTCTTTAGTATTGCATTTTAGAATTTGGCTCCAGAACTTCTTAGGATCCAACTTGTATAGTTGTGAAAGTTTCTCTTGCCTTTTATTGATATTGTATCTTTTTTTTCTTTTAATTAGGGCTTTGTACGTATTGATCTTATCAAGTTTTAAGGGCTCATTAGAAGCATCCCTAATGGATTTCCTAGCAATTTTACATTCGTTATCATACCAAGGGTTGGTTGTTCTATTATTCTTTTTATGGGACACCTCGAAAGAGAACTTGCTAATGGAAGTGGAAAGGGTAGTTGTAAAATTATGATAGAGTTCTTCAATGTTGTCCTTATAAGTTAGGATTTTTAATTTACTATTTAAATCCTTTAAGAAAATGTCAACTTTACTTTTGTCAAAGAACAAATTCCTTTGATTATCATAATTCTCTTCAATGGTACTCCTATGCATGGAAAATTTTAGAGTTAGGGTTAAAGGTTTATGATGAGAGTCAGGCTCATGGTCATTTAAAAGGTTAGAAACAAGGATATCAGATATTACATAATCTACAACACTACTACCTAGCCCATGAATATAGGTCATTTGGTTGGAGTTTGGCCACTTCATTACTCCATTGCAAATTATTAGGTCTTGAGAGCTACACAGCTTGACCAACTCAGTACCAAACACATTCTCAATTAGGTCTTGAGAGCTTCTTTTGTAGATATTAGATAGAACAATGTCCTCATCTAACCATAAAAGATTATGGTTAGAGTCATTACATTATGAAGATTAATTTTAAAATTTTCTATATAATATTGTTTTCATTTTGTTATTTATTTTTAAAAATATTATTATTTACATATATTTTTTTATTATATAGGTTGTTTAGGTAAAAACAATTTTTTTATAAAAGAAATTGTATATAGGAACTCTCGAATTCATTTACAATAAATAAATAATTTCCCTTTAAAATTACAAATTATAATATTATTGTTTTCATAGATTTATTTTATTTATGTTATATTTTTTTAAAGGTTGATATTATTCTCCTAAAAAATCAATTTATGATAAGGTACTTATTTATGAGTACATGGTAATGGTAATTACATGAAGATAGAATGAGAAACTTCCTATCATTATTTCAATTACTCTGATCTAAAAATGCTTTATCTTTGTTAAATCATTATCATATAGTGGAGAAGAATTATTTCTCATATATGTGCACTTTAAAAAAAATCTAACTAAAGTTTAAAAAAAAATGTAGTCATACTGAAGTTTATAATAAAAATAGAAGTTAAAATATACAAATAAACCATTAATCTTGAAATAGAAGGTCATAACTATCTCTACATGGTTACAAACACATAAAAAAATACTAAATCAGAAAATCAAATCTCTCTTTATTGTTTTTAAGAAGAAAGAAAACAATTATTATAAATATAAAAACAAATTCCCATGAACTTTATAGTGAAACAAAATAGAGAAAAACCTAAAATACATTAAAAGAGTTGATAAAATATGGTGGTCTAGTAAAATAGACTATGCCAATCACTTCCGTTTCACCATCATGTTTAGAAAGACATTTAATCTAACTTTTAAAATAACTATAAAAATATCAAAATTGTTTTTTTTTTAATGGTTAACAACAGAAACAAATATTGCAAATATTGAAAAAAAATGTAAAGTCATAGTAAGGTTGACAGTAAAGAGAAAAGCCTAAATATTAAGAATAAACCATTAACTTTAAATTGGAGATCAAAACTATCTCTACATTGTTTTAAAAAAATGTGTATCCTAAATTAGAAAACAAAAATGTCTCTTTATTGTTTAAAAAGAAATAAATAAAATATTACAAATATAAAAACAATTTTTTATAAGATTTATAAGGGAAACAAAAGTTTGACCAAACCTTAAATATGTATAGAAAATAAAACGAGTATATAAAATGTGGGACTAGTAAAATAGAATATGAGAATCTCTTCTATTTAATTTAAATGTTTCAAAAGACATTTAATTTAATTTTCAAAACAAATTGTAATAAGATAAAAATTGTTCCTTCATTATTATCAATAAAAAAGAAAATAAATATTTAAATTATAAAAAAAAATAAAATAATAATTTAAAAAAAAATAATTATTGATTTTCAAAAAAACAAAAATTGATCACAAGTCAAAATAATCAATTTAATTTTATAAATCAAATATCCTAAAATTAATTTAATAAATAGTAATATCTATGTTGTACGAGTTTCAATAATATATATTAAAAAAATATAAAAAAATATGTTAGATTAAAATAATACTTTAGATTACAATGTATAGAGATATTGCTATATTTTAAATATTATTTCAATAAAATTGAAGTTGAATAGAGGACAATGTTTCTATTATTCCAACAACTACAATATTAAAATTACTAATTTAATGTGTTAATAATTATATGAATATATTTAACACGATAATGAAACTTTAATATCCATAAATACTCCATTAGAAAATGAGAAACAAAATTGAAAATACATATATACAATTTTAATTTTTTTTTAAAATTGAACTTTACATATATAAACTTTTAACATCTTTGTAAATTTGAAGCATTATTCTTTTTTTATTTAAAAAAACAAAATAGTACTACTCTTCTAATATGAAAATACAATAAAAGCTAATGATATGGTTGGTTGATATCAACTACAGAGTGGAGCAAATGCTTGATGTGGATAGCTTATTGATTTATTAGAATTTCATGTTTAGTTTGGGTTTGAAGAAAAACATAAATGCATTAAAAAGTTTTTCAGATCCACAACTATAAAGTGAGTATTATTAAGTTTTTTTACTTTACTAATTTTGGAAATAATATTTACATGTAGTTTAGTCTTAGTTTTATAGTCATATTTTGAATAAATATAATGAAAATATTTGTAAGAAATTATGTATTTGTAATAAAGGAATAAATATATTT
Organism: Picea engelmannii; assembly: GCA_009831015.1. Taxonomy (NCBI): domain Eukaryota; kingdom Viridiplantae; phylum Streptophyta; class Pinopsida; order Pinales; family Pinaceae; genus Picea; species Picea engelmannii. The sequence continues at coordinate 26,257 of ML824454.1, read as the reverse complement.
ACATTTTAATTTAAACCTCTTATATTAAGACACTTGTTCTCAAGCTCCCATTTCTTTGATGTTGAAGCTCCCCAAAAGCTCCCAAATTCTCAAAAGAGCTCCTAGCAAATTAAAGACATTCCTAATTAGTTCCCAAACTCTCAAAACTTCGAGAGCTTCGGAACTAGATGTTGAAAATATAGGGAATGGTTCCAATACAACCATGAGTAATACCCATTTATTTAATAAATAAAAAAAATAGATTAATATAAATTTATTTAATAAATAAGAATGAAAAGCTATAAATATATATATATATATATATTCATGTGCTATATGATGCTAATATCTATAAGTTAAATATCAGTTACTTCGCAAAAATCTAGCCACTATAAGAAAGACTGGAATTTTTGGTAGATTCAAAATGCCTCCACTAAAGGGTACCTGATATTTGATGTTTTCAGATCAAAGGCTCGGCTCGATCTAGAATGGGCTATTTCTCGTCTAGGTATGCTATGGCTCAAATCATAAGGGGTTTAAGAATTTCTACACATATCACAAATGTTTAAGACTACCAGATGCTTAATTTTTTAAGGTCAATCTCAGAAAGGTAAGAGAACTGATAGGTTCCTATAAGTGAGCATACTAAAATTTACCTTGTCTTAACTCTTCTGTGTACATAACTCCTTAGACAATTAACATTTAACTGTCTTCACTCTTCTGTGAACTTTATTCCTCAGACGTGATGGAGCGGACTTTAGCTACGTGAGGGAACCTATTGAGTAGGATTCCCACAGATTTATGTTTAATTTTTTAACAGCAAATTTCGAAAGCTAAGAGATCTCCATAAACTCCTACGGTCATGGCATACTAAGATTTAGTCCGTATTCTTAACTCTTCTGTGCAGCTGACTCTTTAGATGTGATGGAGCTTTAGTTGAGTGAGGGGGCCAATTGAGGCAGGACTCCCATATCTTTATTCTTCTGTAGATTTCTAACTTGGAAAATTACATTGAGTTAGTTAATGATCAGGACCCAAAACATAAATGTACACCGAGAAAAATCTCACTAACATATTCAATGATCAAAGCTCAAATAATGAACACCCGGATATGCGTTATTGTTATGTTTGTGAAGAAACATGTTACACACCATTGCCATGGTTGCACTGAAACAAAAGAAGAAATGCACAAATATGATAATGAATTAGCACAGATGAAATATTTTTCTATACTTCTAAGCAATATACTCGCAAATGAAACCTTACATATACTTCTAAGCAATATACTCGCAAATGCAAGATTACATAAACACAATCCAGTATTAAATTATGAATACTTTGTCCATTAAGGAGTTAAATATGGACAACTGTATGTGTATGCAAAGTTAAACAAATACACAAGTAAACCAGAGATCAAGCAAATCACGATAAGATTAGTTAAACAAATACACAAGTAATTTCTCAGTGAATGAGTCTACTACTTATAGAATTCATTGTCACTTAAAAGAACATTGTCAGCTCATTCATTTTGGCAGGAACAATTTATATCTAGCTTTTGAAAAAGACACTTACATCAGTTCCCATTTGGAGCATGGGGAGTGGGATAGTGGTAATGATAAACAGGTACTGTCATGTACTGGACTATTCGAGGTACACCAGATTGGAAATCATAAACAGGCATTGCAACCATCATGGGTGATGCACCTGTAAAGGGGTCTACCCAGTACCCAACACCATCATTCGGCACCGAACGTTTGTTTTCTCCTATTTCAACAGTTGAGCTCGAAGGCATTATCTGATCTGGCGTTATCTGATTTGGCAGATGAGAAATAACAGATCGATTCACGGGCGGCAGAGATAAAACTTGAGAGTTTTGTTGGTCTGTTGGATGCTGATCGACCGCTACAAAGAGCGAATTGTCGGAACGAGTCCCATCCATTTGCTTTGGTTGAGTTCTAGTGATATGACATGATTCTGCAGACTGGATTAGACCTATGTCATAGTTCTTGATATCGAAATTTGTGACGGCCTTGCGCCCCCTGTATTTTATGCAAGCAGCATCATAAGCTTTAGCTGCCTCTTCTTCTGTATCTGTCAAAACCAATACCCGTAGCGCTCATTTACTCGAACATTTCCAAATCACAATCCTAGATGAGGATATATTCGACACCAAAAACAGATTGAACTTAAAAAAAACGCTTACCGAAAACTCCCAAATACAACTCTTTGTTGTCAGCAACTCTTCCTATCCGCGCTTGCCATTTCTTCTTATACCTTTGCAAGTGAAGAATCAAATTCAGGATCAATATAAAATTACATATACTTGAGAGGGAAGCCATTGCACAAGATTCACACACAAAGAATAGTTTGTATTATTTAATAGACAAATAGAGGTTACATATATAGTATATATATAGTATGCAGATCACTCACTCCTAGTAATCTAGATCCTAAGAAAGTGGATCTGATTAGCTAAAAATAGTAAACCTAGAAACTTACAGTTACAACAGTCATAGTTAACCTAGAAACTCACAGTTACAACAGTTGTAAGCATTATCTACACCCATCTCTGAACTTCATAGATACGCTCTTTCTCTACATCATATTCAAGCTACCACTTCATACAGCACAAATACAACCGTAACAAGACCTTCCAACATTTAATAGAATTGCAGACATACTCAAACTAGTAATGCATTCTTATAGCACCGAAGCACTCAAGAACTACAAGATTGAATTACATCACCCTGTTTTATATTTGGTTCTTCATAATCATATAAATTTACAAATCACAAAATACACACCAAATAAAAATATCACCAAATAAAAACATTGAATACTACACACAGATCCAAGAACATTATAGACATTTTTTATCGTAAATTTTAGACGTGGCCCCATAATGAGACTGCCTGTGATTCTCGACAACTTTAACCTAGAAATTAATCTTAATAATTTGAGGCCTAAATACTAAACTCTGAAATCCCACAACTGTTCTGATCTCAATCGGAAAAGGAGATAAGATCTGGAATGACCACTAGCATATTATTGAAGTCCAGTTTGGCCAATTCCAAATATTTTGCATTGTTAATGTATGACATCATGCTCCTGTAAATTATACATTAAAATACTTGAGATTTAGCATGCACAGCAGTGATGATTCTCATCGGTAACAGAATTTTCTCTCTCCGCTGGGAGTTACTCGATCAATACTTATCTTCATTCAGCAACTACCAAAAGAAATGGCACATCAAATCACAGATCAGCACTCCTCACAAGACAAACAACAAAACACACTCACAAAATAAATCTATTCTCACAATTCTACACAATTCTACAGAAAATTCAGAAATTCAACACTTCCTAAGCTAAATATGTGCTTAAGAAAGTGGATCTGATTAGCTAAAAATAGTAAACCTAGAAACTCACAGTTACAACAATGATTTTTGAAACTCACAGTTACAACAGTCATAATTAACCTAAAAACACACAATTACAACAGTTATAAACATTATCTCTCATATTAGATACTACATTCAATATAAAATCGATTGCAAGAAATATAATTATAGTTTTTTATGGTTTTGACAAAAACCTGGTAACTCCGCGGTACTTGGACACACCTCTTGAGAATGCTGTGGCTTTTCTGTAACACAGAAATGACAAAAACAAAAATCAGAGTTTGAACCCATCTGTACATAGAAATCATTCAATGTAAACTTTAAAAGGTTAATGGACTAAAGATGTGGCTACCTCCTTAGCATTCCCACTACATCTTCCTTGCTTTGGTTTTGCATCTCTATAATCTCATTTTCATAATTGATACGCTGCAAAGAAAATCCTTGTTATTCGCGGTTGCGATATCACTTGTTCTATCCTATTCTTCAAAGAAAATATTTCTTTCGAACGTACTGGGATGAAGCATGAAGGAAAATGACAAAATGAAATGCAAGAAATCATACTGGGAAATTTGTTTTGGCAGATGAACCCCAATACTTGAGCGCTGCAATATCATAACATCTCGCTGCCTTTTCGGCCGAATCGTATCCACCTAATACGGTAAATGGAATTATAAAATTTCTGTGGCATCAAATGAGAAAGAAAGAATAAAAACGATTGAGATCCTCTATATGAATAAGCGACGGAGCTTTATTTTTCGATCTTTAACTGAGAGTCAAAAGAGAAAATAACACTCACCCAAGTAGACTGTAATATTGGACCCGGTATGGGTAAAGCCGAACCAAGCCGAACCAGTACATGTGACACACATGCATAAATTGAGAAGTATAAAAAAACCCACTATAGTTGTACCACTGATATATAGAGACAAACTTCACTTAAATGATACAGACAAACATCACTTAAAAAAGACATAGACCATCCAAGTAAAGCAAGATATATCTAAAATGAAACCCTAAAAGGGAGTCAAAATATCCATTTAAAAATATTTGCCCTGACAAATTTAATAAAGCACGATATATCTAAAATGAAACCCTAAAAGGGAGTCAAAATATCCATTTAAAAAGATTTGGCCCGGCAAATTTACTAAAAAAATTGAGACGAACCTTGTTTACCAATGCTCTTGGCACCCGGCTTTCTAAAGGTACGGTCCCATAGATGGGCTTCGTACCTGCCTGTAGTTTTATGTCTACAACCAAAAGCCATTAGAAAAACATAAGACATCAACTTCACTAAGTTAGAAAGTGAAGAAACTAAACAAAAGCAAAACGGTCTGAAATAAATTACTTTGTGACCCCGTGAAACGCAAAACGGGTGCCACCCTCCTCTCGAGTGAGAATTGAACCCCCCTCTTGACTGATAATTAAAGGTCCTGAATACTCGGCATTCCTCTTCGTACTGTTCACAGAATCCATTTCCACAGAGAATGGAACTGGATAACTTAAGGATACTGTTTCCGACTCCAATCTAGGGTTTGATACGTTTCAAAAACACAGTAGGCTGACTGGACAAAGACGTCCAAACACCGCTGCAATAGAGCACAATTTATCCTAGAAATTAATTTACGAAACTGCACAATAATTTTCTTTCGTATCAGCCAAAGAAAACCTTCACAATAAAACGTTTCTTGCGGATACAGACTCCAAAGAAAAAATTCACAATAAAACGTTTCCTGCGGATACAGACTCAAAGGATAAACTTCACCAATAGATCCAGACGACTCTTGGCATCATGAAAAATCGTATTATATAGGCGAAGCCAATGTGCGAGCATAGCTAATCCGTGGGAGGATCCTTGGGGTTGCTTCCGTTTTTAGCCAAGTATGGGAGACCGTGTTCAACATTTGGCCTTATCGTGTTGAATTTTGTAGGACCCTTCCAGCTGGGTGGACCCGTTCGTAGGTAACTTTTTAGGTATAATGAAATAGAAGTGGGTGCGACTTAAGAATGGCTACTCCAAATCGGGCTCTATACCCTTCCTTCAAGTGCAAGATAGGGTGTAGTTTGCCAATTTCTGTAACAAGATTTTGTAATTATAATTATTTTAATAACGTAAATGTTAATTTATATTCTGAAATAATGAAAGGAATCTTTTGTATGTCTATGTTATGCATTTCATATCATATTTTATAACTTATGAAAATAATTTTAAAATTATAAATCATATTATTAATTATTATGTAAAGAATTTTAAATTTTAATAAAAAATAAAGATGGAACATTGGAATTTAGATTGAAAATATTTTTAAAGACCTTAAATTTGAGTCTATGGCTTTAATTTGAGTCAAAGTAACAACTTAAATTGATAGTTTTTAATTTAATTTTAATTAATTATTAAAATATATTAATGAATCTTTTATTATTTTATTATTAAAAGGTGGGTGAAATAATTAATGAGGGGTAATGTTCTTGGGAATTAACGAGGGGATAAGGTTCCTGGGAATTAATGAGGGGGATTTGAGAAAAGAGGATAAGAAAGAAGGGGAGGACTTGGAAGAAAGGTCTTATTTTTGTTTGAGGATTTCTAAATTTCTAAGAGGGAGAGGAGAGGAGGAGGATGAGAAAATTGGAGGAATAGTTTTTTGGGGGAACTCTAGGGCATTGCTATTGCTGCGAATTTTTGGCTCGGCGTCCAGGAAACTGCAAGGATTCTAGGAGCTAGGGAGTTGGAGAGATTGTTCCTAGCTAGTTGGGCGATTAATATTCAGTCTAGGCAAAAACAAGGGCAAGAACAATAACGAGATCACACAAAAAAGGGACTATATAAACCAATAAACCAACTTGCAAGTAGAGGTATGTATTATGTTGTCGTTGTTATCAGTATTCTGTTGTTATTGTTATCATTATTTTGTTGCTGATTATCACTATTTTGTTGTTGTTTATCTTTATTTTGTTGTTGTTTATCATTATTGTCCTGCTAATTATCATTATTATGGTGTTGTCTATCATTATTGTTTTTCTAATTATGATTATTATGATGTTGTTTATCATTATTTTGTTGTTGTTTATTCCTGGTTTCTTCCAAGTATAAGAAACTCATTAAAATAAGTCATAAACTAAAGTTTAGAAAAACTTTATTGAGCTTGAGTCATCAAAATAATCAGGATCTACATATGGTATCAGAGCCAGTTTCAAAATTGAAACCTGGGCTTGACCACGCAGAGTAGGATTTTGTCTTTATGCAAATTTGGGATGTTACAAATCATACCAATGTATCATATAAGAGGTTATTTGCACAGCTGAAATGATTCCTTAAAAACTTTTCTAGGCTTTTCTAGGCAGAATGTTGAACTACTTGTAATGCAGACATTTTCCATTTAACAAAGGGAGAGATTAATACTCTTAAAACTAGTGACTTCCCTTTTCCCATGACATAAACTCTTGCATTGAAGCTATGAATCCAACCTCATTATACATCATAGCACTGTAAATCAATAAATCATGAATAGCTCATCTATATCTCAGTAAATATTGATTGAGTTCTCATTATAGTTTTGTTGCTCATTTGTGATTATAGTTTTGTGAGTTATAACTAGAAGTAATGTTGTCATTTTTCTCATTTTGGACCTTGCTACTTAGAATTTGTAACTAACTTGGTAAGACATAACATAAGAGCCTTAAAATTCCATGAACAAGATAGCAATGAATTATCTTGATGGTTAATAACAACAAAGTGTTTTAAAGATCCTTATATATACAAACCTGTAAAGTTTCTCTTTAGATTTTCCATATAAGATAGTAAACAAAAATAGATTGGTAATAGACATGACGAGACTCGGTATAAATAGCCCGATATACATACCATCAAACCTGAAGCTAAACTGTACCAAAGAATCATGATAGAGGTTATTTTTCATACACTAATGAATACTTTATAGAATTTCCAAGTAGAAAAATCTATGACTTTTGATGAAACCCCTTTCCATTTAAGGGAGGGAGAGATTGATAGATTTAAACACACCATTTTTCCATATGAATATGGCCTCATACCTAAGCTTGTCCATATCTCAGTTAATAATGATTATGTCGTGATAATAGTTTTGTTTCTTATAGTTGGAGGATAGTTTGCCAAAGGCAATATTGTTTTGGTTTTTTCATCTTACATCATAGAATTCATAGGTTTGTTTAACATTGAGTAAGAGCCTTAACATCAGGGATAAAAATAACAATCAAGTTTCTTGATAGTTAAAAAGAACAAATTGTTTAAGAGACATATACGCCCTAAACTTCACAATACACAGTAGTTTTCCTTAGGAAATTATAGTTAGCTACAAAAAATGGTCATCATTATCTATATCATCCGACTTCTGAGACTTTTTAGGCTTCTGATAGTTTTCCTCATAATGATTGGCAATAAGGAGGCATGTGTTGATGAGTTTCTGGATGTTGGGGATGTTTTAATTCGACGCCACATATATCCCAAATGCAGTCCATGCCTTGAAATGGAACCCACACCCATATTTAGGTGTAAATCAACTAGGCTCTCACACAGGTGATTTTCTGCCACATAATGAACAAAAATGGATAGAATCCTTCTATTCTTAAGGGGCTCCTGAAAAAATTCTTCAAATTCTTCAACAATAGCATTGCCTGACCTCAAAATCAAAATGGATGGTGTGGAAGGGTCTATCTGCAATACCCAACTCGAGATAACACCGCAAATGGACATTTTTGTTGCAGGTGGTCGACTCGCGGGCCTTGCTTTGGCATTGGGCCTTCAAGAATGAAACATCCAAGCTTGCATGCTTGAATCCCACCCCATTCTCAGTGCAGCCACAACTACCATAATAAGTATCGACAACAATGATATCACCACCTTGGAGGGAATTAAGCCTAGAATCATTGCTGCAATAGTCCAAGGAGGTCCTTACACCATAAAATTCACCTATATTTCCTCCATCAATGGAAAGGAAGAGCGATCATGAACCACAAAAACGCTCCCTGGGGAATGGGTCACAATGTGATGGGAGTATGTTCAGTGAATTCTTGAAGGCTTCATTTAGAAACCCTCAATCCACTTCTCTCACAAACTCATAACATACAAACCATTCAATATTGTTTGATTATGTTAAGAGAGGAGATATTATGTACCTATCGGAGAATGATGGGAGAACTAAGAGTATCATAGGTAATACAGCGAGGTATTGTTCCTCAACAATATGAGTGGATTCTATTGCAACTGTGAGATATGGATCTGTCCAGTCACTAGATCCTGTGAAAGGGCGTTGTAGCTCAAGGAAACAAGAGTTGGTAACACAAGTAAACACACAAGAGAAATACACAACAATCTATATACATTAAATCCATGATTCTTCTCCAAAAGGTGACTACCATAGTCCTCTCCATATTCAAATGTAGTCGGAGAAAGGTGGCACTTGGACCTAGCTTGTTCTATCCTTCCAAGAACCGCTCGAAATTGGATATGAAATGAGATATGCCTCTGCATGTTTGACTCACACAACCTTCACTCGGTCAACTGAATCCACACCCAAAATTGGGGATTTTGATTAAACTTGTTTAAATGAAATTGCAGTTATTAGTGCTACTCAAAACTCAAACCACCTATATTGTTGGGACTCAAACCACCTATGTCGGTGGGAGTGAAACTGTTATTGGAAAATCTTAACCTCGAATGTCTCGAGCTAGGGTTTTGATTAACCTATTCAATATTTTTGTACAGTCTTTCCTTCCAGGAAAGCACATTGGATGAGCCATAAAACCTTTCTAGGTTGAAAAGGATTGTCGCGTCAAATCACTCTACCAAAAATCCTTGAAATTTGTCAACATCGATGTCATTCTCAAGGCCATAGAGGAAATTCAGGATGAAGATCTCAATGTTTCTCACAATTTGTGTGAGCATGCATAGTCTTTGGCACAAAATATGGAATGGATTTGAGTTTGGAGCAAGAGTAGCATTCAACCTGGTTGAATTCGCATGGATAGTTCCTCCAACATCACGTCAGTCATTGAAAGAGGTAGCATGCTCACCACACAATATAACCTTCTTGTAAACGTCGACCACCCTAGTGCAGTGAAAATAATAAATGACTCCTCTCCTGTCCTCTTTAAAATCTAACCTACCTTTCAGAATGTCGTCTTGGGATACCCGTTTCTCTGCCCAATTTCACCTAATAAAGTAAGGGGTTAAATGCCCTCTTTATTGCCTGCTCTTCGTTTCCAGACACAGATTCAAGCCACTTAATGCAAGCTATCATTATCCCTATCCACTACATACCTGAAGGCTACCTCCTCCCTTGTGAGTTAGTTGCATTCATTATCCTGCAAGACATGGCTCCTGGTACGCCCTAGGCATTGTTGTTTTCGCTCTTGTACTATTTATCGCTATAGGGTAAAATCATGAATATGGGTAACACTTTTGCTTGTTTTATGACAAAAAAAACTGTATTTTCACAAGTTCTTCAACTTCTGGCATACAAAAATATTTTTTTTATTTAGAATTTCACTTTACAGTAAAAACAAAACTTGTGAAGAATTTTGTTAGCTTTCGAATGAATATTTTTCAATATTTTTTTATTAAGATTTGATATGTCAATTTGATAATTGTTTAAGAGTATGTTCCTTAAACATGAAAGGAATGATAATGAGTTTTGTTTTCCCACAACAATGTATCTATTATTAAACTTATATTTTTTTTATTAAGATTTGATATGTCAATTTGACAATTGTTTAACAATGTGTTCCTTAAACATGAAAGGAATGATAATGAGTTGTTTTTTCCCACAACAATGTATCTAGTATTAAACTTATGTTTTTAAGAAACAAAATATAGTGCAACAATCTACACACACCCTATTTTATTATCACTATAATTTTGAATCTAATGGATGAATATTATAATTTCTAGAATTTTTGGAAGTTGACCAAGCTGAAAATGTTGCATATTTTAAACACATGTCTTCCTACACCTTGTATCTATCTTAATTTTTACCTAAAAGTGAAATCTAAAAGTACCCTTTTGAATATAACATTTTAAGAATTATGAATATAAATTTTCCATAATTTTCCACTGTGTATTTTTAGAGATATGGATTTTTCATTTCACTAAATCATAATCTCACCTAATAATATTATGTAGTGATTTTCTTATAAAATTAAATAAAATTAGATAAAAACAATGAAAATGAAAACAAATTATATCAAATGAAATTAGATTCAATTTTAAAAATGTCGGTATCAATTTTGAAACTAAATTGTGAGTATTTGTAGGAGTCCGCTACTAAAGAACCACCATATGAGTATTTGTATTAATTTGTACTAAAAAACCACCATATATATAAAAGACTTTAGTTGCATTCATATTGTTTAATTGATTAAAAAAAAGGGGTTTAAAAAAAAATTGTATCATTTTATTTAAGAATAATAGGTTACACCATGAGTTTGATTAAAAGAACACCCATCAATCTCAACATTGGAATAAAGCAATGTCACAACATTCCCAAGGTAAGGTTTTTTTTTCATTTGGACCATGGCATATAAAAATAATTCACAACTTTCAAAATTAAGTATATATGGTCCATCCTCCATTAATTTTTTTTCTTACTTGAAATATGGCTTTTATAATATTTAATTATTTTAATTTATGGAATTTCACTTTTATAATATTTAATTATTTTAATTTATGAAAATTTTTGAGTTAGTTGTAAATTAAATTATTTATTTTAAATGCCTCGATCACATTATCTTTCAATATTTATTATATTGAAAGATAATTAGTGTAAAAAAATATAATTAATATGGTAGTTATTAATTATATTGTGAGTTATTGACATCAAATACACACTATTGTTGATAAACTCAATCTAAGATAAACAAAATAAGTGGAAGAAAGATCATGAACTCGAGTTTAAAATATTATATAAAAAGAAATTTGTAAATGTTAATAATGATGATGCAATCAATAAAATTTCAAACTTGTTAACCAATAAAATAATATATAAAAATATTTTTAATATTTTAAAAATAAATAAATAAATAGATTGTTGGGTTAATATCAAGTTTTAAATATTTTAATTAATTTAAAATTTAAATTTTTTTTTGTTTGTTAATTTGTGCGAGACCTGTGGCTTGAGAAACCGCGACTCAGGGGCATCTAAGCCGTCAAAATCACAGCCACACCAACCCTTAATATGGTTGGATTTTTTGTCCCCGCAGGTTTCGAACCGGTGACTTTAACATCACAGAGTGGCTTAACAACACACTCCATCACCGACTATCCTACACCTCTGGGACAATTTAAAATTTAATTTTAAAATCACTATTGAATTCAAATAAATTATTTAGTTAATATTCAAACAAAAATGTTTGTTTTACATATTTTATAGAGATTATGGTGATAAGATCATAATAAAATAAGTATTGATTCAACAATTATTGAAATAAATTTATATTGATGAGAAACATCCTAGTATAATGTGAAGTTGAAAGGACTAAGCATAGTATAGCAATATCAATTAAATATATTTGATGATATTACAAGTATGTTTATATATTATATGTAGGATTATGAAAGGAAAAATAATATTATAATATATGTGTGAGGTAAACATAACAATGATTAGATGGTTGAATGTTGTAATAGTTATAATGAGAGTGCATACAAAATAGAAGATGGGGTAATGTTCTCATAATTGAGAAATAGGTAATATAAGTAAAGTGAATTATGACAAAAACGAGGAGGATATAAGAATGACAAGATAGAAGTACATTTTTTATGCAATGTGATATATATAGAAATAAGGTGTTGACATGAAGGGTGGTTGAAAATAGTGAGAGGATATGCACAAAGTGTATTAAGAACATAACATGGACTAAATGATGGCTAGAGAAAAATAGATGTAACATAAAGATAATAATATCATATTATCCATTGATTAGTAATATCCACTTGTTTGTGTGTTGGATATAAATAATTTTAATTAATAAAGTAAATATACCTTGCCAAAACAACTTTTTAAAGTAAAAGTATTTATGATTTAATATCCCCAAAATTGACCTAAAATAAATAAATAAATAAAAATCTTATTTATATAACTAAGATATAAAAAAATAAAATGTGTGATTCGTGCACTTCATTATGCCTTAAAAGATATATTTAAAAATTCAAAAGAAAAGATTGTTTGTTTGGGGTGCTCTTATTTAAATATAACTTAAACACCATAAATCTTATTCCAATAAGGGAATTAAAAAAAAAATTGCTATGAAATCCATTTCATACTCTAACAATAGGCTTATTTATTTTATTTTTATTTTTTTAATATGTCAATTAAAAAGAAAATCCTCCTACCATCATTTCTAGATTTAATGGTCATTGTATAATGTTTTACCATTCTTAATATGGATGACAAAGCCTATAAATTGCTTATAGACATAAAGAGGTTATGCATCTACAATACTAAAAGGTTATTGTTGACTTGGAAGTACCTTTTCCAAAGGTTATGGTTCCAAAATTATAAAGAATCAAAATATTTCTTTTAGTTTAGTATTAGATTTGAGCAAGAATAAAGCCAACTTTTGAAGTGACAAGTTGAATTGGTAAAACTACATCAATTATTTACAAAGACCCAAGTTAAAGATATGCATGGTACATGAAGCTTTAACTTTTATATGTTTTAATTGATCTATATAAATCCGTTGGGATGGTTGAATATTATATATCTATCTATCTATGTTTTCATATCGATATGGAATGCCACATTTTGACTTAGATAGCTAGAATTACCTAAGGCCCAATCACCTTTATTTTTTTTTCTATTCACTCTGAAACTATGAATGATACACTTGAAATTTTAAGACGTATGAACCTATGTGAATGCCAATTCTATGAATGTTTAACGTTATTTGAATGATGATGGATGTTATGCAATCTATTATGTGAATGTCATTTCTATGAATGTTTAACGGTATTTGAATTATGATGGATATTATGCAATCTATTCTAACTTGAAATTTTTGACATTTAAAGTTTTTGGTACGTGGATACCGAAGTGACATTATGGTTAAATGCATCTACATGATGATAATTCATAGATATGTATGAGTATATATTATAGACTAATCTGTAGGTCAATGGGCGATGACATCGCCAAAGGATAAAGATAATAAAACGTTGATGTCGTGAACACCGACCGAGAAACAATATGCTATGAATCTTTGTATGTGAAATTATATTGGTTCAAATGCATTTTTATGATATGTGGACCAGTGCAGTTTTTTCAGGTGGTGAGACTGCCTGAAATTGAATATATGATGACAAAATTCCTAGCAACACAATGCCACTGTATGTTCCACGGTGGGGTGTGGACCCCATTCCTATTAATAGGGGTGGAGGAATTTCCCACCATGTATCCTCTGAAACCTAGAGTCATGGGAGGAAGATATTATCTCATAGTCCCCTAGACATGTGATGATGATTGTCAGTTTCCTGTTGAGGAAGCTTGGTAAAGAGATTTGACACTTCCTCTTACGGGTTCTATTTGGAGTTAGGTCAATATAGTTGACGCTCCAAGATAGTCTACCATAGGAAGGATATGGATGGAAGATGGAAGTAAGTTAGGGAGGAAGGATGAATAGAAGTAGTTGAGAGTGTGTGGGGATTTCTCCTTATAGAAGAATTTCTTGATTTCCTCTTTTTGAAAAAAAAAAATATATGTATATATGTATTAACTAAACTATAAATATCTAAGTGAATGTAGCTTGTGTTAAATTATTGTAAATGAGAAATTTTGTGAACATTGAAATGGTTTACTATCTTTTATGAAATGAATAATCTTGTTTATTAGATTGGATGCACACAAGAATTACTTTAGGTGTGATAATTATTTTCATTTGTACATGTCTGAGTCTTGTATGTGCTAGCTACACATGTATGCCTTCCATGTGTACACTAGTATGTATAAGTATTTTAAATAATTGATGATGTTGATTATTTGTTGCAGGTGTATGAATTGTGTGTCATTAACCTTGTATTGTAAATTACTCTAACTTTGGGATGAATTTTTTTGAAGGGTGGGTGTATGTAACAATCCAAATTGATTAATTTTATCTTAGTTTTTAATTTAAATTTAATTAATTATTAAAATATATTAATGAGTCTTTTGTTATTTTATTATTAAAAGGTGGGTGAAGTAATTAATGGGGGGATAAAGTTGTTGATAATTAATGAGGGGGATTTAAGAGAGGAGGATAATAAAGAATGGGAGGACATGGAAGAAGGATCTTATTTATGTTTGATGATTTATGAATTTCTAAGAGGGAGAGGAGGATGAGGAAATTGGAGGAATAGTTTTTTTAGGGAACTCTCATAGGGAGCTACTATTGCTGGGAATTTTGGGCTCGGGGGCTAGGAAACTAAAAGGATTCCTAGAGATACGGAGTTAGAGAGGTTGTTCCTAGCTGGCTAGGAGGTTAATATTCAGTCTGGGAAAGAACAAGGGCAAGAACAAGAATGCGATTAAACAAAAAAAGGACTAGATAAACCAACGTGTAGGTGGAGGTATGTATTTTTTTGTTGTTGTTATCATTATTTTTTTCTTGATTATCATTATTGTGCTGCTATTTATCTTTATTTTGTTGTTGTTTATCATTAATATATTGTTGATTATC
Organism: Picea engelmannii; assembly: GCA_009831015.1. Classification (NCBI taxonomy): domain Eukaryota; kingdom Viridiplantae; phylum Streptophyta; class Pinopsida; order Pinales; family Pinaceae; genus Picea; species Picea engelmannii. The sequence goes on along the minus strand of ML824454.1, from coordinate 11,198 downwards.
ATTATTCTGCTGTTGTTGTTTATTCCCGATTTCTTCCAAGTATAAGAAATTCATTAAAATAAATCCTAAACTAAAGTTTAGAAAACCTTTATTTAGCTTGAGTCCTAAAAATAATCAGGCTCTACACCAAATGTGGAAAATTCCTAGCTCTTTACAAATCTTATACAAAATTGTAATGTGCCCATTAATGTTGACTCAATAATATGCTCGGGTAAAGATTCCATCCCTGACTTATACTACACCCTGGGAGATTGCGAAATATGATAGCATTAAATTAAATAATAAGTTTTTCATATGATACAACATTAACAATTCATATACATAATTTTAACAACAGAGATTCCATGACAGAATTCATAATCGCACATAGACCGTAATGAAAATAAGCACATGAATGACACTTATCTCATAAAATAATCACCCACTTAATGCAAACCTTCCACATTCCTTCAACCCTTAGACTGCACTGCTCATAACACTCAGGAGTGAGTCACCCCCGATATGGGGCTATACACTACCAAGGAAAAGGGAATATTATGCTAGTCTAAGGTATGATAAGCAGGAAAATTGCTCCTTCCAAAATGCCAACTTCTGCAACTATCCTACAATATCTCATTCCCCACATGCATGTCCCATCTGATAAGGTGTGCCCCTTCTCTTCTCAAAATTCCCTTGGCTTCCCCGCTTCCCTTCCGAGGCTTCAACAACAGGTGGAAAATACTTCTGAAAGATTTGTAGCTATTTCTTAGCGCACCAGGGAACAACTACGAGTAGTTTCTTTCCTAGAAAAATACTCGCGGGCCTAACAATCAACTTATTTCATCATACAACCTCACAATTGCTTCTTCAATTCAAATCCCACGCTAATAATACAAGTACAGGTTCCTTGTTAGAATCAAGTACCATAAGGTACAACTTATATCTCCCATGTGAAGGAATAGTCAATACTAATGATAATAATCCCCCCTCTCCCTTTCCACTATATGTGTGTGTGTGTGTGTCTTTTAAGACACTTAGCACCCCAAGGAACTCCCCTGTCCCTACTTTCAGTACTTAGGATATAGTAATATCCATTACTTTAGCTTAAAGGAATAGTATTATAATATTCCATTGGGATTAAGCCTCCTTGCTTAGATTCTTCTTAGACTCTGAGCCCCCCTTTCCCTTTCTAGGTGGATTTTATCCCCCAATACTCTTTTATGTGGTCGTTCTGCAACAGTGGTGTGTTTTCATTAATAATATGAGTGTTTACATATTACAAGCATAGGCTCACTAGACTTTAAGATGTAGGCTCTTCGGGATAATAATCACATAAGCCTTTTGGCCTATAACAACCTGACTCACCAACCAGTAATTTTTTTTTATTTACCATTTGTATTCACCTAGGTATTACAACACATGAATTTATGGCCCAAAATATTCTCTCTCATGAGCCTATATGTTCACTTACATTTATATGTACAGTTTGGGTTTGACCTAGGGATATTACATTCCCCTCCCCCTTTTTTATGCACTATCTATTGGATATGTGTTATGTTATTTGCATAATTAGAACTAGAGTCTATGTTTCACTAGGTGCATAGGGCGGTGGAGCCCCCTGCTTGCGGATTCAGCGGTAGTTCCCTCACAAATTTTATTTTCTTTCCTTAGTTTTCATGTTCATTTTTGGGTGGTCCTCAGTTTTTGTGTCCATATATGGGTTGTTTTTCAGCACATAGTTTTTCTCTGACAGTTTTCTACTTATAGTTAAGGAATTGGGGTTGTTGGCTAGTCCAAGTCATTGGATTAGGGCTTTGGATGATGATGGATGTTATATGTATATTTTATTTTAAATAATGTATGAATGAATGAATAAATAATATATTGATTTTCCTGGTTTGGGTTTCTAGGAGAAAAATATCTGTGTAATGTGTGTATTTTCCATTGTATATTTTTTGTTATTTTATAGAAAATATGTTTACAGTAAATTATTGTACAAGGTTAAAATCCACATTTTGTATTAGAGCAATTATTGGCTTCAAGGGGATGCCTTTGTGTTTAGTGGTTTGTCTTGGGATTGTGGTAAGCCTTGTTAGAGTGGGAGATCTGCGATATTCATTCTTCAAGTGAAAATAAATGGTGAGCAATTTGAAGATAGATATCGATAAATTTAATGGGAAAATTTTGGAGTTATGGAAGATCAATATGGGATATTTGTTGGTAGATAAAGATCAATGGGTCATGGTGGACCCAAGTACTGCACCTAAAAGAACGTCAACAGATGACTGAAAAATGTTGGATCGAAAGGAAAAAATCACAATCCAATTGTATCTCTCAGATTCAGTATTACTAAATGTGTCAGGGGAAGCTACAACCAAGGAGTTATGGGATAAATTGGGGAACTTGTGTTAGTCTAAGTCCCTGGTAAATAAATTATTCCTACAAAAAAAATTGTATAACCTGAGGATGAGATATGGAGACTCATTGATAGATCATATTAATGCCTTCAATACTGTGGTAAGTCAGTTTTTATCTATTGAGATTAAAATTTCATATGAAGATAAGTGTATTAGTTTATTGTGCTCTTTACTAGAATCGTAGGTTAATTTAGGTGTGGCTATAGGTAGTAATACAACTACCTTGAGTTTTGATGATGTGGCCTCATCCTTCCTGTCAGAGGAGATAAGACGTAAGAACATGGAAGGACATAACACATATGCATTATTTGGAAGAGGATGCTCCAAGGAAAGGAATAGATCTAAGTCCTTAAGTCAGATATCTAATTCTAAGGGTATATCTAAATCTCTCAAAAAGTTTGTAAAAGGATGTTGGAGATGTGGAAAATAAGGGAACTTCAAGTAGCAATGTAGACCCAAAAGGGTTGAGAAACTAAATGGATTTGAAGGTGCTCCTACTACATAAGAAAATACCTCCAAGGAGGAAGGAGGAGATGTGTACTTGGTTTCTTCAAGCACACATGCATATCATGAGGCACAGTTGGTTGAATCAGGTGCATCCTTTCATATGAAACCCCACAGGGAATAGTTCTATGAATATGAAAGGTGTTGTAACCTAGGTTTTCACTACTGATTCTCCTCTGTTTTTCCCTATTCTTTCATCAATTTTTCCTCTTCTAGTGGGTTAAATTAGTTTACCATTTTCTATAGGTTTGGTTGTTATTCATTTCTTTCTTGTTCGAGTCTTTGTGCATTTCTCTTTCTATTGATTCTTGAAGGATAATTAAATGTCATATTTAGTTTGGAATGATTGTAATCATGCTTTCCATTGATTAAGCTCACAGCAGGTCAACCAAGCCTTTTTATATCCACAAGAAATGCCCATAGACAAACAAAGCAATCAAGGGTAGTCATTTTCGAGCCCAGATTGTCGAAATGAACAGGGTAATTTTCAATGTTAATTATCCAACAGGGAAATAAGATCAAACACTCTCATCCATTCAGGGTTCCTTAATCATGTGGGGTTTAACATAAAGAAGTCCCAAAGAGCCAAACTAGTTGAAGAGATGAAGAGTCAAAGTCTTGAACTTATGGAACAACTGAAGACCCAAAGTATCGAATTCCTGAAGCATTTAACAGGGCTTAAGCTCGAGTTAATTAGTGATAAGAACTGGTTAATCACTTCGCAAGATCATCACTTTGGGAGTTTTTCATTCTTTACGTATAGAAATTCCCAAAGTCTCGAAGAGCTGAAGAGCGGAAGTCACAAACTTGTCAAATAGTTGAAGTGTCGAGGTCTTGAACTCCCAGAGTATTTAACAAGGCTTAAGCTTGAGTTAATTAGTGATAATCACTGGCTAATCACTTTTCAAGATCATCACTTTGGGATATTTTCATGATTTACATCCATAAATTCATGAAGTCCTCAAGAGACGAACAGTCGAAGTCCCAAAGAGTTGAATACTTGAAGTCCCCAAGAGTCGAACTTGTCGAACAACCGATGTGTCAAAGTCACAAACTTGTTGAAGCATCGAAGCAAGTGTCACCCATAGATAATGACATGTGGCAACATATCATTCACTTCAGATATTTTACCCCATGATATTTTTCAAGTTTCACATTCGAAACTCCTGAAGCCCCAAATTCTGAAAACGTGAAGTGAATCTAGATCATCCATCAGTGGGGACACGTGGCAACAAATCATTAACTTCTAAGTTTTTCCTCCGAGATATTTTCATGCTTCACATTTGAAACTCTCGAAGCCCAAAGTGTCGAAACATGTGGCACACTCATCATTCATGACATGTGACACTCATCAGTCATAAAACGTGGCACTCATTCTAGGTCATTTGGTTGTGACACTCTATCATTTCCATGTGACACATGTCACCCTTATTTCCACGACATATCATCAGCCATGACATCATATGACATCAGTCCACCATGTCACTTTGGATATTTTCCTCTCGGATATTTTCATGGGCAACATTTGAAACTCTGGAAACTTAGATTTTGAAAGAAAATATGGATCGTGCATTGGTCACGAAGCGTGGTGATAGATCATTCACTTCATAGATTTTCCTGTGGTATATTTTTCATGTTTCGCATTCAAAACACTCGAAGCTCGAAAGTCTGAAGTGAATATAGACAATTGATCCCAAGTCAACGAGAATCATCGATCCTTGTAGGAGGTAAATATCACCTAGATCAAAGATCATAATCATATCAATGACCATACTTCACAGTGGGGACGCAAACTACCCGGACGTTAATTTTTTAGAGCAACCCCAAAATTGGAACCATGGCATAGTTGGAAGGGTACACGGTAGCTTGTGGGAGACTGTGGACCCAAACCACCCTCAAAAACTTCTGCAATCATGTGCCTAAATCACATTAGGTCACCACATCACCTACACTCATTCCAGTCACTACTCTCTTGCCTCTTTTGACTAGACACTTGTATCCCTCACTACATGTTGTGAACTCCATACTCCCAATACCTCCATCGTATTGACACCTCCTCTCACATTTTGAGATATGTCCTCACATTCCATAAATCCTCTCATCCACTCATCCCACCTTCATATTGGACACCCACCTCCATGTATTCGTGTTCATGACCAGCTCATCATAGATAAAGAGAGAATAAGGTCCATTTACAATCGATACATGGTGCTCTTAGATTCCTAAATCCCAAGAATAGATAGAGAGTTTAGTCTCAGTCATAGGTCGGTACAGAGTACTTCTAGGACACTTCAACATACTCTTATGATGCAGCCAGTTGGCTCGAGTGGCCTCCAAAAACTCATAGCCATGCCTTATGTGTGTGATAATAACCACTCTTTCTCATTAAGTTGCGGGTCTTAGTGAAGTTAAGAATTTTTTTATGAATAGTTATCTAAATTTAGGTCTCAGTCCCCTATGGACGAGTGCCTCTCCAACTCTTTTAAATAGTTAGCTTTTGGATATTGTAAGGGTTGGATATTTGGGGAAAGAATAGAAATACATTAGACTGGTTGGACCCATTCTATGCATGGATTAAATCTCTCTACCTAGTGAACATACTCTTGATGACAGTGTTTCGTTCAAATACTTATGTGTTTTTGTTCTTATATTGAATACAATTTTTGGTTTGTGCAACGTACATTTCATTTCCTTTCAACTATTATATACCTTGTTTTCACTGATATGCAACCTGTCAAATATCTAATGCTTTGGTGAATATTTTTTTTAATTGCAACTTGTGGGAGTAACTATGTTTTGGATACATGTTTGATTTCTTGAAATAATATTTTAAGTATTGAACTTCTTGCAGCAGATTATTCATTGAGTAGTTTGTTGTTTCCCCCTATTTTTCTATTATTTCATTGGTCTGTTAGTAGTGTACCACCAT
>ML824453.1:51539-67488 GCA_009831015.1 Picea engelmannii | reverse complement strand
AGGTCAGATCTTTGCTTGTGCTTCTACATCTTGAATATATTGTGATCTCCATGTGTTGATGAATCTTGTATGCACTTAATAACTCAATAAATTAGTAGTAGTTAGTGATTCCAAGAAATAATTTGGCTTGGGATCATTACATGAGCCTGGATAGCAAGACAGCCATGTGGATGCAAACCCACAAACTGCACAGATGAGTATTGTGCTAAATTGTGAAATTTTTCTAGATTTTTATGCAACAATAAAATGTTTTCGCATGGAACTACATTTAATGTGCTTGTTGTCCAAAACTAAATTTAAGGGTAGGTGAAGAAGGCCAAGAGGCTGAAAAAAAGACTTGACCGAGAAAGAGGATCAAGATTTTTGAAACAACTAAATGAGAAAGGTCAATATTTTTTAAACAACTAAATGAGAAAGGCATGACAAGTGTTATCGAGAAAGAAGATTGAGGATGATGTTCCTTTTAAGGGGGAGGGTATTGTAACACCCTTGTTTCCCCCTGTAAACAAACCCACGACAGGGCATAATATTTCATTGTTCTTGAGATAAAAATACCCTCATTAAGGGGTATTTATTCCATTCTGCTCTTCCAGATCTTTCCATCCATGATCTCCATGCCCCGATAAGAGCTCAGAGCAGGAAGATATCCCCTCCCAAGGTCTTCGGGTTCTTTCATCCCCCTATACTTGCATATGTACATGCGCTATGACCAGACGCCAAGACAACAGGCGCCAAGATGACCACCACGTGAATCCTTCGGAGTGGAAAACCTCTGAATTTCACAATTCAATGCCGTGTGTCCTCGGGGATTTCGATGGCCCTGATTTACTTCGGGACTTCAACATTCGGGAATTTCAAACGTTACTACACCTTTTTCCTCCGAATTACTCTGTACTTGGAGTTGCATATCAAGCGCCACGCGTCCCTTGTGATCAACGGTTATGATCTTATTCGGGCTTCGGCGTTCGTAGGTTCTGAGCACTCCAACTCTTTTTCCTCCAAAGTACTTTGTACCCGCAATTCCAGATCAGGGGCCACACGTCCATCTAAATCAAAAGCTCAAGTCCACCTTGGGACTTCGGCGTTTGGGAGTCCCGGACCCTCACACCACCTTTTCTCCCAGAGTGATTTCACCCGAATTCGACGATCTGTCGACGAGTGTCTCTTTCAAATCGAGGGTCAGGATGTACTTCGAGAGTTCTCAACTCTCGTGACCCCACTTTCCTCCAAAGTGGCTATCTTTCGAAATAGAAGATCTGCTGACACATGTCCTTAGCTGACGGATGACTCAGATGGACTCCGGCTCTCCGACCTTCGAAAGTTTCTAGTTCAACACATCCACATTTCTCTCGGAGTGACTTTCCTTCGAAGTGCAGGATCTGACAACACCTATCCCTTTTGCTTGGACGACTCAGATCTACTTCAGCTCTTCGAGATCGGGAGTGTCAACCTCTCCACTCTCGCTTTCTCCAGGAATTCTTATACCCGAAGTCAGTGATCCATCAATGCGTGTCTCTGACAGATCGACGACTACAAATCACTTCAGTCTTCGAGAGCTTCAACCTTTCCCCACTCGCTTTCTCCCAGAGTGCTTCCACTCGAAGTCGACAAATTTCCTCCATGTGTCCATGTTCTCATATCTACGGTAAATACGGACTCCGTTACTTAGCGGATTTCCAAAGGAGCTCACGACTATCCACCTAGCAAGTTTTCTAGGTCTGATGGTCATGATCCGACCAATACCGATATGTTCATCGATCGATCGTTCACAGTGATTGTGGGGCCCCAACATGCTCACGCTTTATCAGTCAGTTCAATCTCCACAATTTGAAAATTACTTGTCCAACTCGGTCAAATCATGGTTGTTGATCCTCCAACTTGACGAGATCAACGACGTTGGTGAATTGTGGGCCACGAACTAGTATGTCCACTAATTTTGCCTCTGTGCTCCGCAATGATTCCCCACCATCGATCTCCATTCACAGATCGACAATTCACAGTGATTGCAGGGTCCAATCTCCGCGATTTGGGAAGTGCTTGCTCGACTCTATCTAATCCTAGTCGTTGATCTTCTATTCCCAACGAGATCAACAACGTTGGTTGATTGTGGGTTGTGAACTAGCATGTCTGCCAATTTCACCTTCGCGCTCCGCAATGATTCCCAACCATCGATTTAATCGAGCGGTTGGTGTTTGACTCATTAAATCCAATGGGTCTTTTAGTCGATCTGACCACTAGGATAACTTCTCCTCCCGATGAACGGCTCGCATCCATCTCCACTGTGAGGTTCTTAAGTCATCTATGACTCTCGTTACTCTGGTAGTTCGGGTAACTTTGACTATCGTGAAATTTGACACCTCAGAGCTTCGAACTCCCAAAGTTTTGAAACCTTCATGAGCTAACTCCTTTTTGCATAGGGTTCCTAGACCCAGGTCACATGGACCTTCAGATGACTCTTGGGCTATGAACTCTACTCTTAGACGGGTTTTTGGTTAAGGACTTGGGCACGAGTTCAAAGTCTCTTAGACTACTGGTCTGAAGGAAACGCCTCCCTAACTCACAGAACTTTAAACTCTGAAACAGGGCAAGGTAAACTCATGATATTACTGAGACGGTAGCAGTGCGAAGAGGCTTGCTATGACTCTGGGACTGTGATGTAATTTCCTGGGGAGAAATGCCTTCAAGGGATTAAACTGGAGCATATGGAAAATCAAGCAGAGACATAAGTTCTCAAGGGAACGAACACATACCCATAACTTAATCATTTCAATGCAGAAAACATTTATAGACACATAAATATACACATGCATCCATTATTTCCAATTCAAAGCACAAGGCATGAAAACTCTTATTAGAACCATAAGGCGTGATGCGACTGCTGAAAGGGGTGATCATTTCCACCCAACCATAGGCTCAGTCACTCCTAATGGCTTTACCACTGGCCACCCCCGATCTTAGACCACGATGATTTGAGATTCAATCTCTTTCTTCCAGCTCAACGAAAGTTAGGGATGAAGGTTACTCTCCTTTTCCTAATACAAAAATAGATAGGGACGAAGGTTACTCTCCTTCTCTCGGCTCAGTCTCTATTTTTTGGGATCATAACTCACTCCAATTTTTCTCAGTCCTTCCTCGGACCTGAGAGCTTAGGCTCTCGTCTCTACACTCTTCGCGGGTCTTCCTCTGTCCACCACTCTTCCTTTCTTTCCTTCCTCGGCAAGATTGTGTGTGGCTTGAATTCCTAGTCCATGGTTAGGTCTGGAAGCCTTACAAATGGGTGGTCTACCCCATCCCCTGATTAACTCTTGAGAAGGTCTTCCCACCTACCAACCTGACTATAATTCATTTCTGGGTCAGAGGGTTGTTCTGATCCTTTGCAATTAAATCCTGCAAAGTACTGGTTCGATGGAGGTTAATGCAACCATTCTTAGTCCCCTCCGCCACCTTTTCATAACATTTGTGGTCTCTCTTAGAATACCCCCTTTCCAACAGTCATGCAACACGTGTCCATTTTCTATTAAAATAACAGAATTTACATTCATTGACCTTTTATACAAAGGTCCATCAAATCAAACATTGACACCTTTGAGTTTTCCATAGTTCCTTGGCCAATATAGTTATAATTACAAACTCGGGAAAACAGGGTGTTACAATTCCCTCCCCCTTAAAGGAACGTCGTCCTCGATGTTCTATCTGTCAACATGATATGTATATACAAGAGTAAACAAAATCGGATATGCATGTCTCATGGCATCCTCCATTTCCCACGTAGCCTCATCTGGGCCAAAGTGTTTCCACTGCTCCTTGACCTGTGCAATGGTTTGGTTCCTGAGTGAGGTTTCCTTCCTCTCTAGTATTCATTGAGGTTCTGGCAGGAATTCTCCCTCTGGCTCCACCTCGATCATAGACCAGTCAATTATATGATTAGAATCATGTACATATTTCTTCAATAATGAAATATGGAAAACATTATGTGCCTTTACTATGGGAGGAAGTGCTAGCATATAGGCTATAGGTCCCACTCTATCTAAGACTTCAAAGGGTCCACAATACTGAGGTGCTAGCTTGGCACAAGCTCCCATTCTCAGGAAACTCTTCCCGGATCTAACTCTGAGATAGACATGGTCTCCTGTCATGAACTCTCTGAGAGTTCTCTTTCTGTCGGCATAAATTTTATGTCTATCCCAAGCAATCTTCAAATTTTTCTTTATTCGAATCACTTGTTGTTCCATTTCTTTTAGCATGATGGGTCCGATTGTAATTATGTCCACTGGATTACTCCAGCTGATTGGAATCTTGCATTGTCTACCATAGAGGGCTTCAAAAGGGCTCATCTTCAAGAATTCTTGATAACCATTGTTGTAGGAAAACTCTACCAATGGTAGGTAGTCTTCCCACTTCTTAGGTTGATGCATTACATGAATCCTTAGCATGTCTTCTAATATTTGGTTTACTCTTTTTGTCTGTCCATCAGTTTGAGGGTAATAGGCTATGTTGAACAATAATTTAGTCTCAAAACCAGCCATTACGGTTTTCCTAAAGCTTGAAGTAAATTTGGTGTCTCTAACAGATACAATTTCCCTAGGCATGCCATGCAGTCTGAATATCTCTTTCATGAAGATGTTGGCAATATCTATTACCTTGCAAGTTGACTTGACAAGAACAAAGTGAGCAGACTTACTCAGTTTGTCCACCATGAACATGATGGCATCATTTTGCTTGGTTGATTTTGGTAATACGGTGATGAAATCCATGGAGATGGCTTCCCATTTCCATTCTGGTATGGGTAGGGGTTGTAACAACCATGTTGGGTACTGGTGTTCTACCTTAACTTGATGGCATTCTAGACATTTAGCTAGATAGTCAACTATTTATTTCTTCAATCCAGGACAATAGAATTGTTTCCTAGTGGCCATGATCATTTTCTAATATCCTAGGTGACCAGTATATGGTCTCTTGTGTAGTTCATCCATTATGAACCTCTTCAAGTCGTCACGGTTTGGAATATACAATATGTTTCTATAGGTCAACAGGCCTTCATCGAGCATCTAGTAGACTTCATACTTTAGCCCTGTAGGCTCTTGTCTTAGGTATGAGGTCACGGTCTTGAAGAATGCATATGTTTCTTATGCATTCCTGACTCTTTCCCTGACATCCATTTCACAGGTTCTTATCGCTGCCAGGTGAATCATTTTTATACTTCTGCTAAGGGCATCAGCCACCCTATTTTCCTTTCCTTTGATGTGTTTGATTTCGAAATCAAACTCACTAAGGAGAACCATCCACCTAGCTTGCCTGGAATTGAGTTTTGGTTTATCAAACATGTGCCTCAACCCACAATGGTCTGTCATAAGCACAGATCTCCTACCCAAGAGGTAATGCCTCCACATTTTTAAAGCATGTACTATGGCAACCAACTCTAGGTCATGGGTCACATAATTGATTTCATGCTCATTCAATTTCCTAAACACATAGCAAATTAAACATCCCTCTTGCATAAGGACTAATGTGAGCCCTTCCTTGTAGGTATATGTACACACGAGGAAATCATTATCAGGGTCTGCAATCTTCAGCATGGGTGCATGGGTTAGGAGGTATTTTAGTTCCTAAAATCTTTCTTCACATTTTGATGTCCAAGTGAATTTAACACCCTTTTCTAAAGGTTAATGATTGGACAACCAATCTTGGAAAACCCTTTTATGAACCTTCTATAGTATCCTGCTAAGCCCATGAAGGATCTCATATCAGATACATCCTTTGGGGTAGGCCATTCCATAATAGATCTGATCTTGTCAGGGCCTACTGCCACCCCTTCTTTAGAAATAACATGGCCTAAGTAATGGACCTGCTTCTGGAAAAAGTCGCACTTGCTAAACTTAGCGTAGAGCTTGTGCTCTCTTAGTACTTGAAGTACGAGTCTAAGATGTTCTTCATGATCCTCTCTATTCTTGGAGTAGATTAGGATATCATCAATGAAAACCAATACAAATTTGTCCAGAAATTTGTTGAGTACATTATTCATCAAGCACGTAAAAGTGGCGGGGGCATTGGTTAACCCAAATGGCACCACCACAAATTCATAGTGACCATACCTCATCCTAAAGGTTGTTTTGTGGATGTATTCATCCTTAATTCAGACTTGATTGTATCCAAACCTTAAGTCAATCTTTGAGAAAATGTAATCACCTCCCAATTGGTTGAACAAGTCATTGATTCTTGGTAAGGGGTACTTGTTCTTTATGGTTGCCTTATTGAGTTGTCTACTATATGTGCATAGTTGAAGTGTGCCATCTTTTCTTTTTCACAAACAAGACAAATGCTCCCCATGGAGATACACTGGGTCGGATGTAGCCTTTGTCCATCATCTCCTTTAGCTGTATCTTGAGCTCAACCAACTCTGGCGTACTCATCCTATAGTGCGTTCTAGATGATGGCACTACTCCTGGTGCAAGTTCTATCAAGAAGTCAATGTCTCTTCTCGGAGGTCTTATCACTCCAGGAGTCTCTTTAGGTTGCAGATCAAGAGAGCCTAGTAACTTAATCAGAATGCTTATTGATGTATTTGAAAATTGGATCAAAGATTAATAAATCACACACTCATTCCTTCACTCAAGGTAATTTGAACATATATAGACAAAACAAGCCCTTCAAAAGCTATTGATCAGAGGATTTATATAATTAGATGGATGGAGAAAGGCTAATTATATCAACACCATTACATACATTTAAAACACATGTAAAAGGTTGAATATAACCAACAAAAGGTTTTGTGATCTTGTGTTTACTAATGCAGAGATAATATGGCAATCATCAATCATTAAATAAACAGAGAACTGAACATAATATTCAAATCACAAGTACAGGAAAAAAAAGAGAGAGGGATCTGAGCAATATCAGTGAAGGAGCTTTATCATTCCAAAATATATCAAAGTGTTTTACAGTAAAGAGTACAATAGAGTCTTCAATCTCAAACCCTTTACAAAGATGCCTCAATGGGCTTAAATAAGTTTTACAATCTTGACTAAGATCCTCAAAAACTGGATCTGAGAGACACCTATCAAAATCAAATCTAAACTGATGCATAATGATAGGATGAGATCCTATTTCTAAGGGATAGGTATCCCATCCGAATTCCCAAAGCTTAGCTCCTCATGAGTTATCTCTTGGCTATAAACAATCTTCATTGCATCATAGATAACACCTGGAGTCGTGATTCATCTTTTAACCACTGAAAATTAGGTCAACCCTTGACCAAACTGTTACACGCAAAAGGCTAGCGAGTTTGTAGCGCACTGCATGGAGAAAACGGAGTCTGCAATACAAACTCTTGTAGCTGCCTCTTTTATCCGAATTCTTCAAAATTAGTGGCGAAAAACTTTTGGAAATGGTGAACCTATCTCAACACAAAACATATCATTGCCAATCATTAATCCCATTGAGACTACTCAGGCTTCATCTCAATATCTATACCATACATGGTCCCCTTAAGCTAGTTTTCATACTTTCACTAAGCTTCAAAATATAAACTCATCATTGCTCAGCAGTCACACAGAACCTTAAACATCTTTTAATCAATTATCATGCTTAGGAGAACTAGAAGAAGTAATCTCTTTCAAGAATATTGCCAAATTCTTCTTACTAAGCATATTTTTGGCCAAGTATAAGTGTTTTGATAGCTTCCTATTCTCTGCTCTTAGACTGAGGTTTTGTTTGTATATATTGACCAATTGCTTCCTCTTAACACTCTTTCTTCTGATGTTCTTCTTCAATTGATTACATTCCCCTCCAAGTTCATTTATTTGGCTTGACAGTTGTCTACCAAGTGTGACATTTTCCTAATGTAACCTTTGGTTCTTGTCCTAAACTTCCTTAAGCTGTATGTCTGCCTCCTTGAACAATTTAGCCCAATTCTCTCTAGGTCCCTGCTCTGCTTCTGGGGCTGGCTCTGGTGGAGATTCTCTCAACTGAACTATAGCTTTCAATGCTTCCTTTTCAAGAGGGGAGGCTTTGAATCTTGATAACTTAGCACTAGTCTTTACCATATCACTGCTTGGAAGAGACTCCTCTGCTAAAACAAGCTTCCTCCTTAAGGACCTTATGAGAGCTGGTGTGTCCACTTTAGCTTGGATAATTGGAGGATTGTCTTCAATTTCCATATGAGGGAGCTCCACAAGAGGCTTTGTTTTAACAATTGTTTCTTGGGCCTTTCCTTTCCTATTATCTCTTTTATAGACTTGGACAAGTGAGGGTGTTTGAGGAAGAAGGTATTGAGAATATTTGAGGTTTTTCTGATGCAGAGGGGAAAATAGAGGCAGAAGGCTGAGCTAATTCAAGTGTAGGAGCAGAGGGGACATAATCTTCTGCTACTTCAAATGAGGGAGCAGAAGGGTCAAAGGGTTGTGGTATCTCAAATGATGGGACAAAGGAGTCTATAGGAGGTGTTGCAGTCTTCTTCTTAGGGGTTTTGAGTTTATGAGGAGAAGGAGGCAAATCAATGTGATAATTTGATATAAATAAGAAGGTGCGCCAATCCTTCCCTTCCTTATTCAATTGTTCAAGGACTATGAGTTTTATTAAGGCATGGTGGAAGATAGACTTTTGAATCTTATCGGGTTTTCTTTATGCAAATGAAATCATTATTTGCAAGCTTGTGAAGAGGAAAAAGGGTAAGTCTATCTCTTTCTTACCAGTGAAATGGAGAATGAGCTTGAAATGGTACTGCAAAACTCAGTTGTATATTCCTTCACATGTGAAAAACCTTTGAATGATGAATAGCAGTTTTTCATACTCCTCTATTAGCCACTTCCTAGGGACACCCTTCACTAAATCAACTCCTCTATGTTCAAGCATGAACATATCTTGGCACCAATCTTCTTTTTCAATTCTCTTTGCTTTGAACCATTGTTCCCTTGTCCTAGGGATCTCTATCACTTCTGCAATCATATATGTTGTCACATGATTTCCAAGGGACCAACTTTTGTCTTTACACTCTTGTAGTTCTGCACAAAATCCCTAGAAACCTCCAGGTGATGCCCTTCAAGTTTGTTGAAAAATCTCTAGCACCCCATGCGCTTGAATGAGTCCACATGGTTGGCATCTTGCTCGATCAAAGTAGTCTCAGTGGGCTTGAATCTAACCAGAGAGACTAACCTCTTCCTAGGAATGGGATCCTTTCTTGGAGCCATTGTTGCAGAGCGCCTGATGTAAATAAGTCTACACGGAGGGAATTAGAAACTTAAAACAAAAATCCTTGCTTGGAAACAAACCTTGATAACCTCCCTTTGTTGGTGAGATGAAACTCTAGAAATGACCTCAGGTGTTTTACAATGATCCCAGAATTTTGAAAATGCCTCTTTAATATAGTTTTTACCTGGCAATTTTTCAAAAATTCAAAAGAGACCCCCGAGTTGGTAGCGCGCCTTTTGCTGAAATGATGACTTGCGCTAACAACAGTGGCTCAGGTTGTAGCGCTCTCAGTACAAAATTACCCATATGTGCTACAAACTCGTAATCATGAAGGAGAATTATAGGCAAAAGGTCAAATCGTGATTTGAGAGATAAATGATGGCTTATAATGGACAAGAACCAACTTATATGACCCATGACTCACTTTTTAGGAGGAAAATGACTTAACTTTTGACCAAAATGACCTAGGACAATGACCATGACAACCACTTCATATAACATATGACTGTCTCTTTAGACTAGTGTAAAAGAAAAGAAAGAAAGAAATTACCCTAAAGGGGTTTAGCTGGCATAGCTAGCAACACCTTGGCACACCGCCAAGGACCCCAGCCAAGGTCTACCTTGGTGCCCCGCCGAGTAATCGGTGCAAGGCACTACTCCAGGGTGAAGCCCTGAATCAAAGCATCAATAGATCGCCAGGTGACACTCAAGGGATGACCCCTAGGCAAAGGTGCCTAGTCAAGCAACGAAGCAATCAGCGCTCGGCAAAGCGCCAATCCTGGCGCCTTAGTCATTTTTTACCTTATGTGACATGACTCAAATTGATGACTAGACTCAATGAAGGGCGCACTTTATTAAATGACTCATGAGACTAAAAACTTAAAATATCACCTAAGACAAGAATAAAAAGGTATTTTTATTGGGAGATAACATCTGGCTCTAATTGGGGATGGAAGCCTCCGTGTGATGTTTTAAGGAATTGCAAGACCAATTGCCTTTCATATCACCTAGAAAAATCATAAAGAAGTGAAAATGTTGTTCCATTAGGCATGGAGTTATTATGAGACTAAAACTGAAAAAGAAATGATATTTACAATGGAGAAGGCTAAAAGATCCTTGGTATAAATAGGTTTTTAGAAAATGCCCACTGACTGAGCCACCAAATACCTCATTACCTTCCAGATTCTGCAAGATAAAAGTATTGTTCTACAGCACTTGAGTGATGATGAAAGGTCCAGTCCACAATGTGTCAAATTTCCCATGCTTGCCTTTATCATGTCTATAAGCATCCCACTTTAAAACAAGATCCCCTATTTGGAAAACACCTTCCTTAGCCTTTTTGTCAAAACTCTCCTTCATCTTCTTCTGATGTAAATCTGTCTTCTCAAGTAACTGCTCCCTTACCTGCTGGAGTTCAACTAGATGAAGAATCCTTCTAACCAAAACATTTGGTTCCCCTTCTTCTTCTTGAAAATTTTTTGCAACAGGTATTGCTATTTGGATAGGAAAAATGGCTTCAGTGCCATACACCAGCTTGAAAGGAGAAGTTCTAATAGACTTCTTATTTGTCACTCTATCAACCCAGAGTGCAAATTTTAACTTAGAATCCCAACTCCTTTGATTTTCTTCAAGCAATTTTCTAATAATCCTCACTAGGCTTTTGTTTGATGATTCAGCAAGGCCATTGCCTTGAGGATAGTAGGAAGTTGAGTGAACAAGATGAATACCCATGTCTTCACATAACTTCACCAAAACATCAACTTTAAAAGCAGTTGCATTATTAATAACAAGTCTTTTGGGGCAACCAAATCTAACAAAGATATGATCATTCAAGAAATTTATGATAAGAGAATGAGTGGCATTCCTGGTTGGAATAACCTCAATCCATTTTGTAAAATAGTCAGTTGCCACTGGGATCCACCTATGTTGGCCACTTGATGATGGATGTATCTCTCTAATGAAGTCCATCTCCCATTGTTGGAAAGGTCCAGTGACTACAATGGGTTTCAATGGAAGAGATTTCAGCTGTTGTTTTCCAATGAACCTTTGACAGTTGTCACATGTCATAACATGGGAGAAAATATCAGAAAATAAACATGGCCAATAGTAACCAGTCCTCAAAATCTTGTGGTTTGTAGTCTTCCAATAATTATGGCCACTACAATTGCTACTATGAAATTGATGCATAACCTGAACTAATTCTTCTTTGTCAAAACATATCAACAACATCCTAGGGGGGTCTTTCCAATAAAGCATATTTTCATTAATACAAAACTTGACTACCTTGAGTTTTAATGCTCTCATCTATGTTTGATTCATCTCTGGAGGGGCTGAAAGGGCCTGTAAATATATATATAATATTGTTGTACCATTCACAAGAGGACAAGTTTGTTGAAACTGGTTGATCATGATTGTACCTTTCAACAAAAATTTCTAATTGTGCATCCTCTGCATTTATGCTGGTAAAATTAATGCCCAACACCTCACAATTCTCCTCAGCAAGAACCTTTGCCAAACCCTTACCCTTGATCAATTTAGTTGGCTTAATGTCAATGTCAAACTCAATGAGTTTGGCAATCCACTTGGCTCTTTTACCATCTATATCTGATTGAATGAGTACATCTCTGACTGAACTAGATGGTTCATAAGTTATTACTTTGGCATGCAAAATATAGATCCTAAAAGCCTTAAGTGATTTGATCAAAGCATAAGCTTGTTTTTTAGTAGGATCATATTTGGCCTCAACATCTCTTAATGTCTTGCTAAAGAAAGCCACTGGTTGCTCCTGCCCTTGATCATTTCTCTGAAGTAACATTGTTGCAATGGTGTCATTAAAAGCAAATGAAAAGATATAAAAATCTTTACAGTAGTTAGGGTTAATCAAAGTAGGAGCTGACATAAGAGATTTTTTTATAGCTTCAAAATAATCCCTTGTTGCATCATGTCATTTAACTTCCGAATCTTTCCTTAGCATGCCAGTGATGTGTTTAATCAATTCTGCAAAATTAGGAATAAATCTCCTAACGAAGTTAATCTTACCAAGAAATGATTGGATGTCTTTCTTAGATCTAGGAATTGATATCTTCTTAATACTCTTGCATGGTCAATCTTCACTCCTTCAGTAGTCACTATGTGTCCCAAAAGCTTACCTTCTTTTAATGCAAACTGAGACTTCTTCAGATTTAATGAAAGCCCATACCTTCTGCACTTCAAGAATGTCTTCCTCAAATGTTGCAAATGCTCTTTATGGCTGTGAGAAAACACTGTTAGATCATCCAAATATATCAAAACAAACTTATCCTTCTCACCTACAAAGGCAATGTCCATGGCCCTTTGAAAGGTGGCCCCAACATTCATAAGCCCAAAGGGCATCTTGGCATACATAAAAGAACACCAAGGAGTTGTGAAAGCGGTTTTCTCTATGTCATATGGGTGCACTGAGATTTGGTTATAGCCTGAAAACCCATCAATAAAAGACATGACACTAGCTCTAAATACTCTTTGTAATATATGCTCCATCTTTGGCAAAGGGTAGTTGTCTTTCTTAGAGCACTTGTTCAAGTTCCTGAAGTCAACACACAACCTAATCTCCCCATTCTTTTTCCTAATAGGAACTAGATTAGCAACCCACTCAGAATATCTTAGTGGAATGATAATTTGAGCATTTAATAATTTTTTCATTTCTTTCTCCATTATGGGTAAAAGAAGAGGGTTGGTAGATATCAGTTTTTGCTTGAATGGAGTGGCTTCTTTCTTCAGAGGGATTTTATGCTCAATCACTTGAGTGTCATAGGTCTTTAAATCATTGTACTCCCATGCAAAAATGTCTAAAAATTATCTCATCAGGCTGCCATATTCATTCCTCTGTTCTGCAGCCAACTGTGTGGACAAATTTATAGTTTTTGGGCACTTTTCATCTCCTAAGTTGTACTGAAAAATAGCAGGGTCTTCCTCTTTCTTATCAGGCTTCAAAGGTACATCATTTTGGTCAAAAAGCTTCTAAAGAGGTACTAATCCTATAGGGATTTGATTATTTTGAAGTTTAATGATATCATGGCGCCCAATTTTGTTTTTCAACTTAGGATTTTTTACCTTTTCAATATTTTCATTTTCATGATCTATATGGGGGGCTAAAAACTCATCTATGACTTCTAAAAATCTGACCAATTCCTCATCATCATCAAACACCTTCCAAAATTTTACATTATTTGGCAAAGAAGGTAGGTATTTTACTCGGATTTCATAATTTACCTTTGTTGGCATAGGTATATTGAAAGTACTAGCTGAAACAACTAATGAATCAGCAAGCTAATTCATGGCTCTAAGAATGTATGAAATATTAAAAGCTAGAAAAGAATCAATGAGATTCCATACCTCATCTCTGTATTCCTTTAGCCTGACATGCTTGGCTTGGAAAGTGTTTTTAATTTGTTGGATTATCAAATCAACATCTCCAAATACTTTCAGCCCCTGAATATTCATATCCTTAGCAACGTTCAAGCCCAAGACCAAGGCTTCATACTCTGTTATGTTATTTGTCACTTTGAAATCCAATTTGAAGGAAAAATGAATTGTTTCTTTGGAAGGCGAAATAAAGACAACACTTGCTCCTGCAGACTCTTTTGAACAAGCACCATCAAAAAACATGCTCCATATATGAGTGCTTTCTACTTCTGGAGATTTACAAATAGGCTTTCTTAGCTGCAATGATGATGATAGAGAATCATCAATATGAAGTATACAAGACCCCAAACATGTATCAACTGAGTATATAGGATGATTAGCAGGCTCCTTCGCATCACTGATTATATAAGCCGATTGAGGTTCCCTATACAATCTCCTTTGTTCTCCTCCAAAAACTGGGACAGTTACATAAGAAAGATCATTTTGCAAGGTGCCCCCTAACCTCTTTATCCATGTTCTAGACAAGAGCATACCAAATTTTGGTGGCACATCAACTACCACAATGTCCATTACCATGCTTCTCATGGGTAACTGAGATAAAGATATGGCTAAATCTTTTATCAAACCAATGCACTTAACCTTCCTAGAATCAAATGAAAATAAAGCATCATAAGACTTGGTAATCTCTAAACCCAACTCATCCATAACTACTTTTGGCGTAAGGTTATTAGAGGCTCATGTGTCTATAAGGCAGTTATGTAGAATTTTATCATGGATGTTCAAGGAAACATAGAAAGGTGGAGAGGTTTCCTCACGGTCTTCAACCATTGGACTAAGGACAATGGTAGGCTTGTCATCTTGGAGATTTACAACATCTTCAGCAGTTGGCATGGGTTTAGGCTCAAGGGCTTTGAGGATGGTTTGTTTGAAGGTATCATTCTTCATTAATTCCATGAGTGGTATGGGGATTTTAACTTTCTGGATTTCTGATTCAAAGCTAAATGAGAAAGGGACTTTGTCAGGGTTCATTACCTCTTGCACGGGAGCTTTAAGAAGTACTTGATTCTTGGCTTGAGCTTGATCTTTGCTTGGTTGTTGTTTTGCAGGGGCATAAACTTTCTTGGGAGGAGCTTGTTCATATTGCTTACTGTCACTCTGTTTAGATCTTAGATTATATCTATTATGATCATCAGTTTGACAAATAGCTCCTTCATTTGAATCTTGATTAGCTTGCTTACTAATCAAAGCTTCATCATAGGCAGTCTGTGTCAAGAAAGAAGCATCACCTTTGTCACCTAAACAATGAATCTCATCATCTTCTTCAGGCTCCTTCTCCTCCATTATTGTGTTCTGAAAAGGGGCTTTGATATTCTGATCTTCATATGCATTTTTATTCCTCTGTAAAATCTAATGTTGCTCATTATTTCTTCTATATGGATTTGGATTTCGAGGAATGAAAATATTAGTCTCTCTACCTTTTGCAGGCTACTTGTTCTCAAGCTTCATCTTGGATAATTATGAAGTCAAAGATTCAATCATCTTGGCCATCTTTTCAATGTTAGGGTTAGCACTTGATGACGAGGCTTCTCCCTTTTGTTTTCTCCTCTCTCCTCTTCCTTTCAACTTTTCTGCAGCAAGGATATTAGATTTCACTTCAAGTGTTGCATCCTACATGTCAGCCAATGTAACAGACCTTCTTTCTCTTAACAACAAACAAAACTCAGCATCAAAAGCATTAGCATATGTGATCTTTGCAGAGGTAGCATGATCCAGATTTATGTAGGAACACAATGAAATACAAAAATACACATAAACGTAGAGATGCAGCGGAAATAAGACTTTATTTCATTAATAACAAATGACTGAAATATGCTTACAAACATAATGGAAATAAACTAGCTAGGGCGCTGGTAGCTTATCTCTGAGAAGAGATGCGGCTGCTACTCGCATCCGTGAGAAGATGATTACAATGAGGCTCTAGAGGCCTTTTTACAATAGACGAGAATGCCAAAAGTCATAGACATCCAAAAACCTAACCCTAGGAGATGAAGCGCCAAAAGTCATGTGGACCCCGTTTGGGTAAGTTAGTACATCAACTTCCCGGGGTCGTAACTTTTGCATACGATCTTCGTTTTAGGCGTGTGATAGCTCGTTGGAAAGGTATCGTTGAGGATATTCATTTTGGGGGCTCAATCATGCCTTCAACTATCATTGATAACCTAGATCTCAAAAAACCTTCATTTAGGCCCTCAAAATGGCCCCGGAAGTTAAAACCTGCTAAAAATAGTAAATTGCCAAAATTGCCAGAAAACTGTTTTGAGCCAGTCGGAAAAGGTGGGTGGCCACCAATATCCACCTG
>ML824453.1:21236-47135 GCA_009831015.1 Picea engelmannii | reverse complement strand
GTAGGTTTCCCACCAGTCCTTGACATGGGGGGCGGCTTTGAGGAGTGCGAAAATAATCTTTTCTTGATCGGAAAAGTCATGAACCGAGAAATATCCTTCTAACAGATTCAACCATCTATCTACGGCATCTGCATCTATTTGGCCGTCAAATATGGGAATGTCAAAGTTTACTTGTACCTTAAAAGGAATGGCACCTCCAGAGTGGCTTATGGATGTCGATGCACCACCAGTCGGAATCCGTTGAAGAATCTGGGCAAAGTTGTCCATCATCGCATTCCTTTGTTTCTCAAGAGCCTCCTCGAGCAACATTTTGATAGGATCTCCTGCTCCCTCATCTTTCTTTTCTTCCCCCATGGGTGGTCGTCGGGGTTTACGAGGCTGATCTTGCAAAGGTTCAGCCAGATCGAGCCCCAATTCCTTATACCCCGATCTCGTTGGGGACATGTAAAGAAGGATCGAGAATGAGCAGACCGCTCTGATACCACTGATCCGGATTTATGTAGGAACACAATGAAATACAGAAATACACATAAACGCAGAGATGCAGCGGAAATAAGACTTTATTTCATTAATAACAAATGACTGAAATATGCTTACAGACATAATGGAAATAAACTAGCTAGGGCGCTGGTAGCTTATCTCTGAGAAGAGATGTGGTTGTTACTCGCATCCTTGAGAAGATGATTACAATGAGGCTATAGAGGCCTTTTTACAATAGACGAGAATGCCAAAAGTCATAGACATCCAAAAACCTAACCCTAGAAGATGAAGCGCCAAAAGTCATGTGGGCCCCGTTTGGGTAAGTTAGTACATCAACTTCCCGGGGTCGTAACTTTTGCATACGATCTCCGTTTTAGGCGTGTGATGGCTCGTTGGAAAGGTATCGTCGAGGAGATTAATTTTAGGGGCTCAATCATGCCTTCAGCTATCATTGAGAACCTCTATCTCAAAAAAACCTTCATTTAGGCCCTCAAAATGGCCCTGGAAGTTAAAACCTGCTAAAAATAGTAAATTACCAAAATTGCCAGAAAACTGTTTTGAGCCAGTCGAAAAAGGTGGGTGGCCACCGATATCCACCTAGATCATAGCAGTAGGCTTGATTTCAGTTGGGATCTTACT
This sequence comes from Picea engelmannii, assembly GCA_009831015.1. NCBI lineage: Eukaryota > Viridiplantae > Streptophyta > Pinopsida > Pinales > Pinaceae > Picea > Picea engelmannii. The sequence goes on along the minus strand of ML824453.1, from coordinate 46,016 downwards.
GTACATTCTATTAAATTTCTTGGTGAAGTCTAACATTGATTGACCACTCTCCCTTCTCAAGTTCCCAAACTCTGTAATGTAGTACATAAAATCTTTCTTATCCCCCCATTGTTTTAAGAAAGTGTCATCAAAAACTTCAATTCTTGTTATAGATCCTAGGGTTAATTCTCTAAACCACCTCTTGGCCTCTCCATCTAAGCTTTGCACAAATACTCTCATCCATACATCCTCATCTGTGATATTTAAGTTATTAGCATAACTATAAAACAATCCAAGATGTTCTTCAGTTGTGACCTCTTCTACACCTAAAAATTTTGGCATATACTTTTGATAGTCTCCAGTAGGCATTTCATTTAGAGGATTTGACAATACTAATGGGGCATATCTAGCAGCTATAATTCTTTCCATCTTAGTGGGATTTTGAGGTGTTGTTGCCATGATAACAGTAGACATAGATGCACTGGAAGTTTGGGTCACTGGGGATTGATATGAGGCTGATATTGAGGATGAAGGTGAGGTAATGAGAGGAGAAGGTATTTTTGGACTTGCAATGGAAGAGGGAAAATAAGAAGCTCTGTAAAATTCAGACAATAACTTGGCAAGGTTTTCTTCTCCTTTTACAGACAATTCATGTAAGACAAGCTCAACTGAAGGCAGATTTGTATGAATATAGGCTGAATTTTGTTCAGTTTCAGATTGAGAAGATTCTATAGAGGATGAGCAAATGGATTCTACAATAAAAGGTAAACTATCTTCTTGATTTAGATCAAAGGATCCCTGAACTTCTAAAACTATCTTTTCACTATCAATTTTTGAACTTATAGCTTCAACAATTGTTGGTTTTATTAATGGATTTTCTGGAAAAGACACAGAGGGATTTTTGGATATACCTAAACTGGAAGATCCCTTATGTAATTCATTTCCCTCTTTGATGATCCTCTCAGGATCAATTAGTGGTTGCTGAGGATTTGCTTGAGAATATTCCTTCTCAGGAGCCACAATTCACCAATAGAGTCACCAGATAGAATATTACAACCAAACTAATGATGCCCAACCTTTGTCTATCATCAAATTTGGGACTATGCCATCTCCCAGGGAAGCTTGCTTCACACTCCTGTCCCCAGAAATCACTCCAATTTGTTATCACTCCAGGAGTCTCTTTAGGTTGCAGATCAAGAGAGCTTGGTAACTTAATCAGAATGCTTAATGATGTATTTGAAAATTGGATCAAAGATGAATAACCCACACACTCATTCCTTCACTCAAGGTAATTTGAACATATCTAGACAAAATAAGGCCTTCAAAAGCTATTGATCAGAGGCTTTATATAATCAGGTGGATGGAGAAAGGCTAACTATATCAACATCATTACATACATTTAAAACACATGTAAAAGGTTGAATATAACCAACAAAAGGTTTTGTGATCCTATGTTTACTAATGCAGAGATAATATGATAATCATCAATCATTAAATAAACAAAGAACTAAACATAATATTCAAATCACAAGTACAGGAAAAGAAAGAGAGAGGGATCTGAGCAATATCAGTGAAGGAGCTTTATCATTCCAAAATATATCAAAGTGTTTTACAGTAAAGAGTACAATAGAGTATTCAATCTAGAACCCTTTACAAAGATGCCTCAATGGGCTTAAATAAGCTTTACAATCTTGACTAAGACTCTCAAAAACTGGATCTGAGGGACACCTATCAAAATATAATCTAAACTAATGCATAATGATAGGATGAGATCTTATTTCTAAGGGATAGGTATCCCATCCGAATTCCCAAAACTTAGCTCCTCTTGAGCTACCTCGTGGTTATAGACAATCTTGACTGCATCATAGCTAACACCTGGAGTCGTGATTCATCTTTTGACTACTGAAAATTAGGTCAACCCTTGACCAAACTGTTACATGAAGAAGGCTAGCGAGTTGGTAGTGCACTGCATGGAGAAAACGCAGTCTGCGCTACAAACTCTTGTAGCTGCTTGTTTTATCTGAATTCTTCAAAATTAGTGGCAAAAAACTTTTGGAAATGGTGAACCTATCTCAACACAAAACATATCACTGCCAATCACTAATCCCATTGAGACTACTCATGCTTCATCTCAATATCTATACCATACATGTTCCCCTTAAGGTATTTTTCATACTTTCACTAATCTTCAAAATATAAACTCATCATTGGTCAGCAGTCACACAAAACCTTAAACATTTTTTAATCAATTAGAATGCTTAGGATAACTAGAAGAAGTAATCTCCTTCAAGAAGATTGCCAAATTCTTCTTACTAAGCATATTTTTGGCCAAGTATAAGTGTTCTGCTAGCTTCTTATTCTCTGCTCTTAGACTGAGGTTTTGTTTGTATATATTGACCAATTGCTTCCTCTGAACCCTCTTTCTTTTGATGTTCTTCTTCAATTGATTACATTCCCCTGCAAGTTCATTTATTTGGCTTGACAGTTGTCTACCAAGTGTGACATTTTCCTGATGTAACCTCTGGTTCTTGTCCTAAACTTCCTTAAGTTGTCTGTCTACCTCCTTGAACAATTTAGCCCAATTCTCTCTAGGTCCCTGCTCTGCTTCTGGGGCTGGCTCTAGTGGAGATTCTGTTGGCATGCTTTACAGGAAGCGCGTGCTTGTAATTGATGGCAAGAACAACAACAAACCAAACCTCGAGAGCGCAGAAGATGAGAAAGCTTAGAAGAGATTGCAGTCTAGAAGTGCAGACGAGGTCCAAGAAACAGACTCGCAGGAGGAGCAAAGGTCGAGGCCTTTGAACACTTAGAAAACCTTCGAAGTCGGAGAGATCAGAAGCTCAGGAGGAAGAGTGACAGTGGTCGTTGGATCACCAATCCCGAATACTTGATGATCATTAGATCAACGTCCAGTGACTAGAGGAAGCACATAGGAGAAGTACAGATATGATCCATTGGATCTGAGCATCGAGGATCAACAGTCGTTGGATCCATAAATAAATGCAAGAAGGTTAAGCCTTTGATGAGCGTAGGAGAGCGGACTTGTCAAAGTCTCGAAGTAAGCAGGGACCGTCCATCGTCAAGACTGACAGGTGGCACGCGATCCTCAACTCCATAGCAAATCACTTCATGGATTTTTTAGTTTGAGACTTAAAAAACCCAAAGTCCGGAGAGCCGGAGTAAACGACAACCGTCAAATCAGTTTGAAGTGGAAGGACAAGATAAGCTAGAAAAGGAGCATCGTGGAAAGATCGAGTCGTCGATCTGAGAACATGATCGACGAACAACGTTTAGTTCAGGTCTAAAAGTTGTGAGGAGGTTAATGTTCGTGGATTCTCACTTCGGAAGAATTGGCAATTTGAAAAATTGAAATACCCGAAGTCCCGAAGGCCAAAAGTCCCGAAGTGAATGAGGATCCATGTTAGCAAGACTACATCAGCAAGGACATGTGGCACAATCTAACAATGAAAAGTGTCAAGTTGATTTGACACTTCAGGTATGTGCAAATCACAAATCCGAGTGACACGTGGCAGCTACTAGGCTCATGAGACATCATCAAGTGATGTAAGTAAGTGAGGTCACTTTGGGAGTTTTACCACTAGCAGATGACCTAAGTCTTGAAGTCACAAATGTCGAAGTCTTGAAGTGGATACGAGTCGTCCGATCTGAAGATCACTTCGGATGCATTCTCAACCGTTGATCTAGTACAGTCGAAGGACAATGTAAGTGGAAGTGTTAACCGACAGCAAGCGGTTTCCACTGCCTATGACTTATTCAGCAGGTGACCACTCCAGAGGAGAATGAAGCAGCGATCAGTTTAAAGTCTCGAAGTGTCGAAGTCACTTATGATTGTTGATCATGGAGGAGGGTACGTGTCAATGGATCTTGAACTCTGGGCGAAACTACTCCATGAAAACCTGAAGGAGAAGGTTTGAGATTGCCAAAGGCCGAAGTCCCGGAGTGGAGGACAACCTTTGGATTAAAGAGGACATGCGTCAGTGGATTATTAGCTGCAGGAAAGAGCAAAGGAAGGATGAAAGAAAGTTGAGAGTTGAGATTTCCGAACCTCGAATACTTAAAGGGATTGTGATCGTCGAAACAAAAAGGACACGCATCATTGGATCGTGGACTCCGGGTGAAATGCTCCGGGAGTAAGCGGAGTTTGAGAATCAAAACTCTCGAAGCTCGAAAGGTGAAATCGATCTCGTCCGTTGGTTTGGAGGGCCACATGTCACCTGATCATTGAGACTAAGGATCGTGCATGGATAGATGAAAGAAGGTAGGAAAGGAAGATAGATCGAAGTCATGGATCGAAGGAGCACCATCAATATCATGAGATCAACGGTCTTGTCGCATTACGGGGTCAGAACATGCTCGGGTCTTAATTTTTCATGAGCGGGTCGCAATTGAAACCACGGTTTTGGAGAAAGGGTATGTGGCAGTTGGAGGTGGACTGTGGGGATAAAAGCGGTTGATACCAAACCACTCTTGGAGGCACCCACAATCATTCACCTATGCAAGGACGTAGCCCGAGGTCACATGTGACAGGGGGCTAACATGAAGAGAGCACGTGCTCGCAATCATTTGGTCACAAGAGACCATCGCCCATGGTCATATCAAGAAACAGAGCTAGCACTCACAAGATCAAGTTCGGGAAGCACCTTTTGAACAGGCATTTGGTCACTGTCAGTGGCCACGTGAAGGAAGAAGCTTAGAAGCCAAAGAAGCCAAAGATGACTAGTTGTAACTGACAAAGAAGACAAATAGTTGTGATTGCCAGAGAAGCCAAGGAATCTTAGGGTAACACCCACTGATGATGAACACATTTAGCATAACCGCCAGAGAAGACGAAGAGTTGCTATGATGATCATGCAGAGGACTCGTCATGTGAAAGACATGCAGAACATAGAAGAGGTGGTGATCGGGATTGTGGGCGATGTTGGGGGCAAGAGGATATGCAATGAACAACCCAAAGGGAAGAATGGTGGTGCAGTGAAGAGCATGCGAAGGCATAGCGCTTAGAATGCATGTGGTGCACATATCATAAAAGGCAGAGGAACAAAAAGCGCAGGGAAGGCAAGTAGGAGGACACCAATACAGGCAGAGAAGATCAGTGTAGAAGAACAGTAATGAGACTGGTAAGCCATCGATATTCACTATATCACTGTAATAGATTTCAGTAAGCAGAGATTTATATTTCAGGGTGGTAGGGAGATGCTAGGGAGGACTGTTGTCCTCAGAGTTTCAAGTGGGTGCTTGAACACATGAATTTGTAGCTTCCATCTGGTTGCAGCCAGAAAAATCAGGGTGGTAGGGTGGTGCAAGGGAGAACTATTGTTCTCTATTATATAGGTTGGTGTCTGTGTGACTAGAAGTTGGTGCTTCCATCCAGTTGGTGCTGGAACACTCAGGGAGTTGGTTCTAGAACACTCAAGGAGTTGGTGCTTCCTTCTAGTAGGTGCTAGAGAAACCAGAGAGTTGGTGCTCTTAGCAAGTTGTTGCTTGTAAAACAGAGGTTGTAGCCTCGAGAGGAGTTGGAGCTCATAAGAATGATAATGTACAAAAAATAAAGATTGCTTATCATATCAAGAAGAAGAGGTTTTTCCCTTTATGGGTTTCCTCATGAAATATATGTCTCTGTATATTTCATGTGTGTGATTGATGTTGAGTATTCTATTGCTTACTTCCCTGCATTATTGTGATCGTCATTGAGTGTTCTGTAAAGAGTTTAAAATGGGCATAATTGTTTAAGCACAGTAACAACTGATTCACCCCCCCCCCCCTCTCAGTTGTCCAACAATTGGTATCAGAGCGGGTAACTTTTATCTAAGGGTAGATCCTAGAGCTTAAACATGACTAGACATAAAGGAACTTCAACCAATAAGGCCCCCTTGTTCAATGGAACAAACTTCGCCTTCTGGAAAGTTAGGATGAGAACCTACATAATGGACTTAGGTGCAGATGTTTGGGATGTGGTAGAGACTGGTTATGTAAAGCCAGTTGTACTAGCTTCTAATGATGACAAGATATAATTCAACTTCAACGCTAAGGCTATGAATGCTATTCTGAGTGGGCTTGCAGAAATAGAATTTGTAAAAGTTATGCACTTAGAATCTTCCAAAGAAATGTGGGACAAACTCATCAATAGTTATGAAGATAATGAGAAGGTAACTATCAGATAGGTTCAACCCAAAGGTCTCTACTATAGAAGAACTTAATAATCTAAAAGCTCTGTCTATTGACCAACTCCTAGGAACTCTGGTTGCCTATGAAATGAGGATAGGTAAAGATAAACCCACCTCTAGAGAAGCATCATTTAAAGCAGATAAGAATGAGGATTCTGAGCTTGATGAAATTGAAGCAAAATTTGTGAGAAGACTAAAGAAAGGATCATGCAAGTACCAAGGAAAATTGTCATTCAAATGTTTTAACTATGGAAAGATAGGTCCCTTTACATCTAAGTATCCACACAAGAAATAGGATCAGAATTCTTAAGGTGAAAAGAAGTACAAACACAAGAGATTCGATAATAAAAAAAGTTTATGTGTAAACAATGATGACTCTTCAGAAGACACAGATAGTGACTCTTCCTATGAAGATAAGATTGATGACTTTATGCTTAGGGCCAAAGAGGATCATGATAATAAAAGCACAAGAAGTGATGTTGAGGATGAAGAAGTTGTGGTTGACTTGGAAGGAGAACTAATCAATGCTCTAGAAGAAATTGCTAGACTCATATCTAAGAAGAAAAAGCAAAAACAATTGTTGATACAGTTCGAAAAAGACAATAAAGAACCTGATGAAGACTTTGCCTTGCTAAAAGTGGAATTAGAAGAGACAAAGAAAATAGAGGACATTCTGAAACAACAATTATTAGAAAATAAGGCAAGATGTGAAGACTTGGAAGAAGAGGTAGTAAAAACCAGAAAAGAGATGGAGAAGTTTAAAACATTGTATCTCCAAAATCTTCCAAGCATTAAAGCCACCGCAGAACTAAATGACATTCTGAGCAAACAAAGATCTCCTTTGTTGAAGACTGGTTTAGGTTATGTAAATGGTTCAAGCAGCAAACAACCAGAAATCAAAGAGACAATAAAGATGATCAAATTCCAAATCAGCAGACAATCAGACCATGAGAGTACTTTGTCACCAAAAGCTAATAAAGACAAGATGATCCCTGATAAAAAAAATAAAGAGATCAGAAGATGGAGCAAAAAATGCCAAGAAGAAGGCCATCCTTGAGGTACCAAAATTTCTTCCATGGTTATTGTTTTTACTGTTCTAATTTTGGTCATAAGATTGCAAATTGTCAAATTAAGTTTAGAGACATGCAACTAAGGAGGTCAAGAAATAAACAATCTTTACAACATAAAACTAAGCAACCAATGAATAGAAAACGTAACACCAATCACTTTGACCTAATGAACAATGAGCTCAAATGTTATAACTATCATAACTTCGTCCACAAAGCTGCAAACTGCCATCTGAAGAAGTACAAGGCAGATCCAAGGATAAATCCTTTAGCTAGAAATGCCAACACATGGAAAAAGAAAGATAGTGAAAAATGTGGTCTAGTACTTTCAGCTCAAAAACAAAAAGATCCCTGGTATATAGATAGTGGATGTTCCAAGCACATGACTGGAGATAAGGATAAGTTTATGTCTATAAGTAAAAGCAAAACAAGAAATGTAACCTTTGGAAATGATGAACCAGGTAAAATCAAGGGTAAAGGGATGGTGAGTTTGAGTAATGGTAAAGGAAAATCCCAGGATGTTCTACTTGTAGATGGGCTGAAACATAATTTTCTCAGTGTAAGTCAAATGTGTGACAGAGGATGTGAAGTGGTGTTCACTTCCAAGGATTGTAAGATAAAGTCTGTAAACTCAGGACAAGTGGTGGCTAAAGGCACAAGGATAGAAAATAATGTATATGTGCTTAAAGAAGATAAAGAAGAGTGTCATATAAGCAAACATGATGAAAGATGGTTATGGCATATGAGACTTGGACATCTAAACTTTGACCACTTAATCAAGCTCAAAAATATTGAGGCAGTAAAAGATCTTCCAAGAATATCAAAGCCACAAGACTCTGTGTGTAAACCCTGCCAAGTAGGAAAGCTAACCAGGACACAGTGTAAATCCAAGAGCTCTACTTCAACAGAGAAACCACTCCAATTAGTTCATATGGATTTATGTGGACCATCAAGACAGGAAGGCACAGGGAAGGATAACTACTTTATCTTGATCATTGATGATTACTCCAGACTTACTTGGGTTTCTTTTCTTAAAGAAAAAGCTGAAGCATTTGAGAAATTTAAAATATTTAAGGCTTTAACTAAGAATCAAACAGGAAAGAGGTTAAAGGCAGTAAGATCAGACAGAGGAGGAGAATTTATGTCAAGTGATTTCAAGGAATTTTGTGATAAACATGGGATCAAGAGAGAATACACAATCCCGGGAAATCAACAACAAAATGGAGTAGTTGAGAGGCAAAACAGAACAGTGTAGCAAATGGCCAGGTCAATGATGAATGAGAAGAACATTGGTCAAACTTACTGGGTAGAAGCAATACACACATCAGTCCATATTCTTAACAAAGCCCACCTCAGACCACATAGTGACAAGACACCTTATGAACTATGGTATGGAAGACATGCTTCAATCAAACACTTCAAAGTCTTTGGGAGTAAGTGCTACATAAAGAATAATAATGAAAACCTTGGCAAGTATGATGACATGTCTGATGAAGGCATCTTCTTAGGATATGCTACCAATAGTAAAGGATATAGATGCTTTAATAAAAGATTGCATAAATTAGTTGATTGCATTGATTTAAAGGTTGATGAAGCAGTACCAGTAAGAGAGGTGAGAAATATTGAGTTTACTACAGAGGACACAACTGAAATTGAAGATGAATGGGTCCAAGAATCAGATGGATAAGAGACACCCAGACAAGAAGAGTCGGGACAACAATCAACATCAAATCCTTCCTCCAGAATTACTCAAAAGAATCATCCTGAAAGTCAGATAATTGGTGAGAAAGACAAAGGTGTACAAACCAGGAGAAGGATAATCAAAGACATCGAGCAATCACATATGGCCTTCGTATCCATGGTGGAACCCAAGAACTTTAATGAAGCCAACAAAAGCTATAAATTGGTTAAAATCAATGAATGAGGAATTGGACCAGATTGAAAAGAATGACACTTGGGAACTCGTTCCTAGGCCAACAAATAAAAAAGTAATAGGATCAAAAAGGGTCTACAAAAATAAGATGAATGAGCAAGAAAATATTGTAAGAAATAAGGCTAGATTGGTCTGCAAAGGATATGCTCAAATAGAAGGACTAGATTTTGATGAAACATTTGCGCCCGTAGCAAGATTAGAAGCTATCAGAATGTTCATTACCTATGCTTGTCATAAACAGTTTAAAGTCTATCAAATGGATGTCAAGTCAGCTTTTCTAAATGGAGATCTAAAAGAAGAAGTCTATATGGAACAACCAGACAATTTCCAACTGTCAGATAACCTTGACTTTGTCTGCAAGCTAAAGAAAGCCTTATATGGGTTGAAACAAGCTCCTTGTGTCTGGTATTATAGACTGGATAAGTATCTTCAAGACAAAGGGTTCAAGAGAGGAATAATTGACAACAATCTATATATCAAAACAGACGGTAATGATTTGCTCATTGTGTTGGTCTATGTAGATGACATCATCTTCGGAAGCAACAATGCTTCATTGGTACAATGGTTTGATTTTGCCATGCAATTTGAATTTGAAATGTCTATGATAGGGGAACTGCCATTTTTCCTTGGTCTGCAAATTACTCAGAGGTTTGAAGGATTATTTCTTTCTCAGGAGAAATATCTAAGAGAAATGTTGAAAAGGTTTCAAATGGAAGATTCCACACCTATGGTCACTGGATGCAAATTAAGCAAGGATGATGATTCACCTGGTGTTGATCAGAGTTCATATAGGTCTATGATAGGTAGCCTATTGTACATCACAACATCCCGTCTAGACATAATGCATGTTGTTGGAATGGTAGGAAGGTATCAGGCTGCACCTAAACAGAGTCATTTGTTAGCTGTCAAAAGAATATTCAGATACTTGAAAGGAACAATGGACTATGGCCTATGGTATCCTAGGAATCAAAATTCTCAACTATCAGTCTATTCAGATGTTGATTGGGCTAACTGCGTGGATGAAAGGAAAAGCACGAGTGGAGGTGCATTCTTCTTAGGAGATTCCCTTGTATCATGGTTGAGCAAGAAGCAAGGTTCCATTTCCTTATCAACTACATAAGTTGAATACATTGTAGCTGCCACTTGTTGTACCCAAGTATTGTGGATGATTCAAACACTTGCAAACTTGGAGGTAAAATATATTGCACCGATCCCAATTCATTGTGATAATACCAGTGCAATCAGTGTGTCAAAGAACCTTGTATTTCACTCCAATACCAAGCATATACCCATCAAGTATCACTTCTTGAGGGAACAGGTGACCAACACTGTTGTTTCTTTGCATTATATTCCATCCAAATATCATATTGTCGATATCTTCACTAAACCGCTTGCAAAAGCTCAGTTTGAGTATCTACGCCAGAAGTTGGGTGTGACCCCATTATCAACCTAAGAGAGTCCATCCTGTCAGGGGGAGTATGTGATTGGTTGAATATCTGATACCTCTGCAAAATACAACAACACCTCGGGGGGAGCATGTTTTCTTTGACATTGAAGTCAAAGGGGGAGAAAAGGAGTGGTCTAGATGCTACAGTTGGAGGTCCAAGCAGAATAGCGTAGCCTTTTAGGGTTGCCATCAATGCCAAAGGGGGATATTGTTGGCATGTTTTACAGGAAGCGTGTGCTTGTCATTGATGGCAAGAACAACAACGAACCAAACCTCAAGGGCGCAAAAGATGAGAAAGCTCAGAAGAGATCACGGTCGAGAAGTGCAGACGAGGTCCAAGAAACAGACTCGCAGGAGGAGCAAAGGTCGAGACCTTTGAACACTTAGAAAACCTTTGAAGTCAAAGAGATCAAAAGCTCAGGAGGAAGAGCGACAGTGGTCGTTAGATCACCAATCCCGAATACCCGATGACCATTAGATCAACGTCCAGTGACCAGAGGAAGCGTAGAGGAGAAGTACAAATCTGATCCGTTGGATCTTAGCACCGAGGATCAACAGTCATTAGATCCATAAATAAATGCAAGAAGGTTAAGCCTTTGATGAGCATAGGAGAGCGGACTTGTCAAAGTCTCGAAGTAAGCAAGGACCGTCCATTGTCAAGACTGACAGGTGGCACACAATTCTAAACTTCGGAGCAAATCACTTCGAGGATTTTTCAGTTTTAGATTTGAAAAACCTTAAGTCCAGAGAGTCGGAGAGCCAGAGTAAACGATAGTCGTCAGATCAGTTTGAAGTGGAAGGACAGGATAAGCTAGAAAAGGAGCATCGTAGAAAGTTTGAGCTGTCATTCTGAGAACATGATCGACGAACAACGTTTAGTTCAGGTCTAAAAGTTGTGAGGAGGTTATTGTTCGGGGATTCTCACTTCGGAAGAATTGGTGATTTGAAAAGTCGAAATACCCGAAGTCCCGAAGGCCGAAAGTCCCAAAGTGAATGAGGATCCGAGTCAGAAAGGACACATGGTGCAATCAGACAATGACAAGTGTCAAGTTGATTTGACACTTCAGGTACGTGCAAATCACAAATCCGAGTGACACATGGCAGCTACTAGGCTCATGACATGTCATCAAGTGACGTCACTCCAGGAGTTTTACCACCAGCAGATGCCCTAAGTCCTGAAGTCCCAAATATCGAAGTCCCGAAGTGGATACGAGTCATCTGATCTGAAGATCACTTCAGATGCATTCTCAACCATTGATCTAGTAAAGTGGAAGGACAATGTAAGTGGAAGTGTTAACCGACAGCAAGCGGTTTCCACCGCCTATGACTTATTCAGCAAGTGACCACTCCGGAGGAGAATGAAGCAGCGATCGGGTTTAAGTCCCGAAGTGTCGAAGTCACTTGTGATCGTTGATATGTAGGAGGGTACGTGTCAACGGATCATGAACTCCGAGAAAACGCAAAGGAGAAAGGTTTGATATTGCTGAAGGCTGAAGTCCTGGAGCGGAGGATAGTCGTTGGATTAAAGAGGACACGCGTCAGTGGATTGTCAGCTCCGGGAAAAAACAAAGGAAGGATGAAAGAAAGTTGAGAGTTGAGATTGTCGAACCTTGAATACCCGAAGTGATTGTGACCATCAATCCAAAAAGGACACACGTCGTTGGATCGTGGAATATAGGTGAAATGCTCCGGGAGCAAGTGGAGTTTGAGAATCGAAACTCCCGAAGCCCGAAATGCGAAATCGATCTCGTCCGTTGGTTTCGAGGGCCACATGTCACCTGATCATTGAGACTGAGGATCGTGCATGGATAGATGAAAGAAGGCAGGAAAGGAAGATAGATTGGATCCATTGATCGAAGGAGCATCGTCAAGATCGTGAGATCGATGGTCCCGTCACATTGCGGGGTCAGAACATGCTCGGGTCTTAATTTTTTGTGAGCGGGCTGCAATTGAAACCACAGTTTTGGAGAAAGGGTACGTGGCAACTGAAGGTGGATTGCGGGGAGAAAAGCGGTTGATCCCAAACCACTCTTGGATGTGCCTACAATCCTTTGCCTACGCAAGGAGGTAGCCTGAGGTTACATGCGACAGGGAGCTAGCATGAAGAGAGCATGTGCCCTCAATCATTTGGTCACGAGAGACCATCGCCCAAGGTGATATCAAGAAACAGAACTAGTGCTCACAAGACCGAGTTCGGGAAGCACCTTTTGAACAGGAGTTTGGTCACCGCCAGTGGTCACGTGAAGGAAGAGGCTTAGAAGCCAAAGACGACTGGTTATAACTGACAGAGAAGACAAAGAGTTGCAACTGCCAAAGAAGCCAAGGAATCTCAGGGTAATGCCCACTGATGATGAACACATTTAGCATAACCGCTAGAGAAGACGAAGAGTTTCTATGATGATCATGCAGAGGACTCAGCGTGTGAAAGACATGCAGAACAGAGAACAGGTGGTGATCGGGATTGTGGGCGATGTTGGGGGCAAGAGGAGACGCAATGAACAACCTGAAAGGTAGAATGGTGGCACAATGAAGAGCATGTGGAGGCATATTGCTTATAATGCATATGGTGCACAGAGCATAAAAGGCAGAGGAATAGAAAGCATAGGGAAGGCGAGCAGGAGGACACTAATGAAGGTAAAGCAGGGCAGTGTAGCAAAACAATGATGAGACTGGTAAGCCATCGATATTCACTGTATCACTGTAATAGATTTCAATAAGTAGAGATTTATATTTCAAGGTGTTAGAGAGGATTGTTGTCCTCAGAGTTTCAAGTGGGTGCTTGAACACAGGAAGTTGTAGCTTCCATCTGGTTGCAGCCAAAAAAATTAGGGTGGTAGGGTGGTGCAAGGGAGAACTATTGTTCTCTGTTATACAGGTTGGTGCCTGTGTGACTGGAAGTTGGTGCTTCCATCCAATTGGTGCTGGAACACTCAGGGAGTTGGTGCTTCCTTCTAGTAGGTGCTAGAGAAACCAGAGAGTTGGTGCTCTCAGCAAGTTGATGCTTGTAAAACAAAGTTTGTAGCCTTAAGAGGAGATGGAGCTCATAAGAATGATAATGTATAGAAAATAAAGATTACTTATCATATCAATAATAGAGGTTTTTCCCTTTATGGGTTTCCTCAGGAAATATCTGTCTCTATATATTTCATGTGTGTGATTGATGTTGAATATTCTATTGCTTACTTCCCTGCATTATTGTGATCGTCATTGAGTGTTCTGTAAAGAGTTTAAAATGGGCATAATTGTTTAGGCACAATAACAACTGATTCACCCCACCCCCCACCCCTCTTAGTTTTCCAACAGATTCTCTCAACTGAACTATAGCTTCCAATGCTTCCTTTTCAAGAGGGGAGGCTTTGAATCTTGACAACTTAGAACTAGGCTTTACCGTATCACTGCTTGGAAGAGACTCCTCTGCTAAAACAAGCTTCCTCCTTGAGGACCTTCTAAGAGATAGTGTGTCCAATTTAGCTTGGATAATTAGAGGATTATCTTCAATTTCCATATAAGGGAGCTCCACAAGAGGCTCTGTTTCAACAACTGTTTCTTGGGCCTTTCCTTTCCTCTTATCTCTTTTATAGACTTGGACAAGTGAGGGTCTTTGAGGAATAAGTTCTTGAGAAGATTTGAGGTTTTTCTGATGCAGAGGGGACAACAGAGGCAGAAGGCTGAGCTAATTCAAGTGTAGGAGTAGAGGGGACAAAATATTGTGCTACTTCAAATGAGGGAGCAGAAGGGGTAGAGGATTGTGGTATCTCAAATGATGGGACAGAGGAGTCCATATGAGGTGTTGCAGTCTTCTTCTTAGGGGTTTTGAGTTTAGGAGGAGAAGGAGGCAAATCAATGTGATAATTTGATACAAATAAAAAGGTGGGCCAATCCTTCCCTTCCTTATTCAAATGTTCAAGGACTATGAGTTTTATTAAGGCATGGTGGAAGATAGACTTTTTAAGCTTATCGGGTTTTCTTTGTGCAAATGAAATCATTCTTTGCAAGCTGATGAAGAGGAAAAAGGGTAAGTCTATCTCTTTCTTACCAGTGAAATGGAGAAGGAGCTTGAAATGGTACTGCAAAACGCAATTGTATCTTCTTTCACATGTGAAAAAACTCTGAATGATGAATAACAATTTGTCATAATCATCTATTAGCCACTTCCTGGGTCACCCTTCACTAAATCATCTCCTGTATGTTCAGGCCTGAGCATATCTTGGCACCAGTCTTATTTTTCAATTCTCTTTGCTTTGAACCATTACTCCCCTGTCCTAGGGATCTATGTCACTTTTGCAATCATATATGTTGTCACATGGATTTCCAAGGGACCAACTTTTGTCTTGCCACTCTTGTAGTTCTGCACAAAATCCCTAGAAACCTTCAGGTGATGCCCTTCAAGTTTGTTGCAAAATCTCCAGCACCCCATGTGCTTGAATGAGTCCACATGGTTGGCATCTTGCTTGATCAGAGTGGTCTCAGTGGGCTCGAATTTGAACAAAGAGCCCGACCTCTTCCTGGGAATAGGATCCTTTCTTGGAACTATTGTTGCAGAGCGCTTGTTGTAAATACTTCTACACAAAGGGAATTAGAAACTTAAAACAAAAAGGCTTGCTTAGAATAAAACCTTGATAACCTCCCTTTGTTGGCAAGTTGAAACTCTAGAAACAACCTCAGGTGTTTTACAATGATCCCAGAATTCTGAAAATGCCTCTTTAATATAGTTTTTACCTTGCAATTTTTCAAAAATTCAAAACGGGCTTTCCCCCCAAGTTGGTAGCACGACTTTTGCTGAAATGATGACTTGCGCTGACAACAGTGGCTAAGTTGGTAGCGTTCTCAGTACAAAATTACCTAGATGTGCTACAAACTCGTAATCATGAAGGAGAATGATAGGCAGAAGGTCAAATCGTGATTTGAGAGATAAATGATGGCTTATAATGGACAAGAACCGACTTATATGACCCATGACTCACTTTTTAGGAGGGAAATGACTTAACTTTTGACCAAAATGACCTAGGGCAATGACCATGACAACCACTTAGTCATTTTTTACCTTATGTGACATGACTCAAATTGATGACTAGACTCAATGAAGGGCACACTTTATTAAATGACTCATGAGACTAAAAACTTAAAATATCACCTAAGACAAGAATAAAAATGTATTTTTATTGGGAGATAACATGAGGTAGACCTCGTACCTCTTCTGGAAACACGTCTTTATATTCTCTTAATATGGGGTGGTCTTCTAGGTTTGGTTTTTCATCCTCAACAGATTCCAACACTTGTATTTCATATAAAGGACACCCCTTTCTGCAATATTTTTTCATTTAAAGGGTTGATATTTGTCTCACTAAGACAGGCTTCTGAATCCCTTTGAGGGTTATCTTTCTCCCTTCTTCATTTACACATTATAAAGTTTTATGGTAATAGTCCAACTTAGTTTTATAAGCAACCAACCAGTCCATACCAATCAACAACTCATAAGATCCCAATGGAAGTATGTTAAGGGTCACTCGAGTGGGCAATCCATCCATGATGAATTGGAAAGCTAGTATGGCCTCTGCTACTTTTCTTTTGGTCTCATTGTCTAGTTGTACCAACCATGGCTTAACATGTCTAACTGGTTGCAGTTTACACTTATCAACAGTCTGAGGGGCCACATAATTCAAATTAGAACCAGGGTCAATTAAAATACAAACTAGATGGTTGGCGATCATACCTTCCATCTCCACCACTGAAGCTTGGTGGTCGGCTTTATTATTGTCCAAGGCTACATAAGTTCTTGGCATGCTCCTAGCCACATCATTGATGGTTGTAGCTTCTTGGATATTGTATACTCTCCTATTGTTCTGTTGTCTTTGTGGACAATCCCTCAACCGATGTTCTTATCCACAAACCCAACATTTTAAGGGTTCTTTCTTTGGATTATCAGTCTTTCATGTGAGTGCCTCAAAAGGTTTATTTCCACTCTGAGAGGGTAAATTTTGCTAATACACACTTCTAGTAGGAAGGTTCATCCTAGAACCCTTCCCATAGTTCTTAAATCTTGAGGATTTAAAACCCTTCTTCTTGAATCCCAAACTATTCTTCTTCATCCAGTCCTCGTGAGGTCCTGTCTTAGTCCCAAACTGTTCATAACAATACCTTGCCTTTCGGATGGTCTCTTCTAAGGTCTTTGGTTCGTCAAACTCAATCCTATCCCGGTAGGTATGAGGTAACCCACTAATAAATCGATGCACTTTTACCTTTTCATCCTTTATGTAGGGTACATACCTCAGTAGCTCAAGGAATTTATTGACATATTCATCTATGGTGAATTGTCCCAGCCTGAGTTCATAGAACTCCTTAGTCTTCCCATCCATGTATTTCTTTGACAAATACTTCTTCCTGAAGTATTTCTCAAACTGTTTCCATGACAAGTCCTTCTCATGGACTCATTTCACATTCCTAAGGTCTTCCCACCAAATGGAAGCCTTTCCATTCAGGTTGAAGATGGCTATTCAAGCCTTCAAGTTTTTAGAGTAGTCATGGACTTTGAAGTATTTCTTTAAACCAAGCAGCCAAGCTTCAACCTCTTCCCCTTTCTTAATCTCTCCATTGAAAGAGGGTGGTTTGGCTTTCTTGAATTCTTTAGGATCATGACTTTTGGAATGCTTTCGCTTCTTTCCTTTCCTTTGAGAATGTGAGCTAGTTTTGCTACTAGAAGATCCCTCGGAGTTGCCAACTTCCTTTCTAGAGGACTCTCCCGATGAGTGTCCCCTACCTCCAGGTTGGGCCTTCTTCGAGGTACTTCTCCTAGTGTGGTCACTTATGGGGCCATGTTTTCAAATCTCAGGTGGACTTTGACTTCCCTTCACATGTCGTCAGTCCACATGACTGGTTGTGAGTTCATGTTGTAGTTGCTTCTGTATGTCAGATAAGCTCTGCAACAAGACTGCATTAATTTCTTCTTGTTTTCTTGCTCCTTTATCAATTTCTCGTTGTCAGCCTCGCAACTCTGTAATTCGGCTCTGAGGCTCCTTACTGTTTCAGCCAGATTCGGAGGGGTTCCACTGCCCTCCTTTCGTCAGATTCTTCGTCTCTATTGTGGGAGTCATCCCTCACTTCATAGCACGTCACCATCCTTTAGACTTGAAGTTTTCTCGTGATTTACTAACTGCTTGAGTGCTGAAAAAACACTTGTTGTTAGCCAACAGTCTATTAGTTTATGAACAATACACAATTCAAATTTCTTTAAATGCACACACAGAGTAGAAAGTTTCATTCTTTTCCTTAATAAAATTTTAACCAAGCTCTTTTAAGAAAGAGGTAAGATAGGGTGTCACTCTTAAAAGTACTCTAAATATGGTTTTTAAGCAACTCGTCCATGAGCCCAAGCAGACCAAGTGTTGTAACCATGCTCTGATACCAATTTGTAACACACCCACGAGTGGTCATAATATTTTGTTCTTCTTGAGAGAACAATACCCTCGTTAAGGGGTCTGTATTCCATTATGCTCTTCCAGAGCTTTCCAGTCACGATCTCCATGCTCCGAGACGTGCTCAGAGCAGGCAAATATCCTCTCCCAAGGTCTTAGAGTTCTTTCATCCCCCTATACTTGCATATGACCGCGGGATATGACCAGACACCAAAACAACAAGCGCCAAGACGACCACCACGCGAATCCTCTGGAGTGGCAAACCTCTGAAGTTCACAATTCGACGCCGCATGTCCTCGTGGACTTTGATGAACCTAATTTACTTCAGGACTTCGACGTTCGGGAATTTCAAACATTCCTACACCTTTTTTCTACGAAGTACTCCATACCCGGAGTTACAGATCGAGTGCCACGCGTTCTTTTTGATCGACGATTATGATCTTCTCTGGGCTTCAATGTTCAGAGGTTCTGAGCACTCCAACTCTTTTTCCTTCGAAGTACTTTGTTCCCGTAGTTCCAGATCAGGTGCCACACGTCCATATAAATCAACGACTCGGGTCCACTTTGGGACTTTGGCGTTCGGGAGTCCTGGACGCTCACACCACCTTTTCTCCCGAAGTGATTTCAATCGAAGTCAATGATCTGTCGATGCGTGTCTCTTTCAAATCGACGGTCACGATGTACTTTGAGAGTTCTCAACTCTCGTGACCCCACTTTCCTCCGAAGTCGCTATCTTCCAAAATGGAAGATCTGTTGACACCTGTCCTCAGCTGACAGACGACTCAGATGGACTCCGACCTTCAGGAGTTTCTTGTTCAACACATCCCCTTTTCTCTAAGAGTGACTTTCCTCTGAAGTGCAGGATCTGACGACATCTTTCCCTTTGGCTTGGACAACTCAAATCTACTTCGGCTCTTCAAGCTTCGAGAGTGTCAACCTCTCCACACTCGCTTTCTCTCGGAGTGCTTATACCCGAAGTCGACGATCCGTTGACGCATGTCTCCCACAGATCGACGACTGCAAATCACTTTAGCCCTTCGGCCTTCGGGAATTTCAACCTTTCCCCGTTCGCTTTCTCCCGGAATGCTTACACTCGAAGTGGACGGATTTCTGCCATGTGTCCATGTTCTCAGATCGACGAAACAAACAAACTTCGTTACTCCACGGATTTCCAAAGAAGCTTACGAATATCCGCCTAGCAACTTTTTCTAGGTCTGACGGTCATGATCCAACCAATATCGATTTGTTCGTTGATCGACGGTTCACAGTGATTGCGGGGCCCCAACATGCTCACGCTTTATCAGTGAGCTCAATCTCTACAATCTGAAAAGTACTTGTCCAACTCGGTCAAATCGTGTTCGTTAATCCTCTAACCTGACGCAATAAACGACGTTGGTGAATTATGGGCCGCGAACTAGCACGTCCACTAATTTTGCCTCTGTGCTCCGCAATGATTCCCCACCATCGATCTCCATTCACAGATCGACGATTCACAGTGATTGTGGGGTCCAATCTCTGTGATTTGGGAAGTGCTCGCCCAACTCTATCTAATATGGTCGTTGATATTCCATTCCCCATGAGATCAACGATGTTGGTTGATTACGGGTCGTGAACTAGCATGTCCGCTAATTTCACCTTTGCACTCCACAATGATTCCCAACCATCGATTTAATCGAGCAGCTGGTGTTTGACTCGTTAACTCCAGTGGGTCTTTTAGTCGATCTGATGACTGGGATAGCTTCTCCTCCCGATGAACGATTCACATCCATCTCCGCTGTTAGGTTATTAAGTTATCTACGACTCTCATTACTCCGGTAGTTTGGGTAACTTTGACTATCGTGAAATTTGACACCTCAGAGCTTCGAACTCCTGAAGTTCTGAAACCTTCATGAGCTAACTCCTTTTTGCACAGGGTTCCTAGACCCAGGTCACATGGACCTTAAGATGACTCTTGGGCTATGAACTCTACTTTTAGTCGGTTTTTAGTTAAGGACTCGAGTGCGAGTTCAAAGTCTCTTAGACTACTGGTCTGAAGGAAACGTCTCCCTAACTCCCAAAACTTTAAGCTCTGAAACAAGGCAAGGTAAACTCATGAGATTACCGAGATGGTAGCAGTGCTAAGAGACTTTCTTTGAATTTGTGACTATGATGTAATTTCCTCAGGAGAAATGCCTTTGAGGGATTAAACTGGAGCATATGGAAAATCAAGCAGAAGCATAAGTTCTCAAGGGAACAAACGCATACTCATAACTTAATCATTTCAATGCAGAAAACATTCATAGACACATAATTATACACATGCATCCATTATTTCCAATTCAGAGCACAAGGCATGAAAACACTTATCAGAACCATAAGGCGTGATGCGACTACTGAAAGGGGTGCTTGTTTCCATCCAACAATAGGCTCGGTCACTCCTAATGGCTTTACCACTGGCCACCCCCGAGCTTAGACCACGATGCTTTGAGATTTAATCTCTTTCTTTCAGCTCAACGAAAGTTAGGGACGAAGGTTACTCTCCTTCTCCCAATACAAAAATAGATAGGGACGAAGGTTACTCTCCTTCTCCCGGCTCAGTCTCTATTTTCTGGGATCAGAACTCACTCCAATTTTTCTCAGTCCTTCCTCGGACTCGAGAGCTTAGGCTCTCGTCTCTGCACTCTTCACAGGTCTTCCTCTTCCCACCACACTTCCTTTCTTTCCTTCCTCAACAAGATTGCATGTGGCTCGAATTCCCAATCCGTGGTTAGGTCTGGAAGCCTTACATATGGGTGGTTTTCCCCATCCCTTCATTAACTCTTGAGCATGTCTTCCCACCTACCATCCTAACTGTAATTCATTCCTGGGTTAGAGGGTTGTTCCGATCCTAAGCAATTAAATCCAACAAAGTACTAGTTTGGTGGAGGTTAACGCAACCATTCATGGTCCCCTCCACCACCTTTTCATAGCATTCATGGTCTCTCTTAGCACATCCCCTTTCCAAAAGTCATGCAACATGTATCCATTTTCTATTAAAATAACAAAATTTACATTCATCGACCTTTTATACAAAGGTCCATCAAATCAAACATTCACACCTTTGAGTTTTCCATAGTTCCTTGGCCAATATAGTTATAATTACAAACTAGGGAAAATAGGGTGTTACACCCCCAATTTGTAATTAATCGTTAATTAGGATTAACATGTTGTGGCATAGGAACATTGTAAATGTATCATTGTTAAATTGCTAATAATTGACTATTGGGAGGGTGAAGCCTTGAAGTACGAGCCATGATATCTCTAGAGGAAAGAATCAGTTAATGAAGGAAGGAATGGTGGTTAAATAATCAACCACTCTCATGAATGGAAGCATGGTCTGGTTGAGGAGACAACAGGTTGTCAGCCCGAAGTACCACAGAGACCTGCAGACCTAGGCTGACCCGAGCTTCCTTCTGACAGAAGGAACAGGATAGGTCAGGAACCTCCCAGAGGAAGGAAGGTAAGAATAGACACACAAAGACAGTAGGAAGGGGGTGAGAGGAGGAGACACCGGACGAGAGTGCAAGCACATAAGGAGATGTGTGAACCAAGATGCATGAACCAAAGACAATACAGAGGAAGAGAAATTGTAGAGAACATGACATGAAGAACCAGAACGCGAGCTTGATGCTGAGGAAGCATCTGATAAACCTAATAGGGTTGTTGTGACAGAGAGAGTCTCTCTGAGAGATGGCACAAATTCCCTAGTGATATCATGGCTTGGCACAGGGGTGGCTAGAGTGCTAAGAATGAATGCCTCTGAGCCTGTGGTTGGGTGGAAAGGCACACACCCACAATCAGTTAGTTGGCTGCAACCTGTAATAGATAAGTATTCTCATACCCTGTGTAATCGAGTTGTAATTGTGTAATATAGTTGGATATCCTGTGAATGTTTTCAAGGATGTGCATGTTTGCTTAATGGTTATACCGTGCCCCTTTATTTCCATTTGATTGTGAATTTAAGCAAGGAAGGAGTCTGTTAAGCTCAGGAGAGGTAGTGCAAGTATGCACGCAGTCTCTGCGAGGCGGGCAGAGGCTTAGAACCTCTTAAGATCTAGATTTGATAAATGAGCGCAAGGGGTGCGCAAAAGATCCTTCTAAGTGTTAAGTTCAGGAAAAATAGCGCAAAGCACTTGAGCATTTCAGAGCTGATGAAGCTCAGGAAAGATAGCGAAATTCGAGTCTCGAAAAAGGAGATCCCTTCATTTGGAAGACAAGCAAACGAGATCCGTTTGGGAGGAGCCGAAGTCCTTCACGATCATTGGATCGGGAGAAGGAATGCGAGCGTTAATTCCCCAAGTCCTTCGAACTTCATGGGTCCAGCGAATGAGGCATGTTCGTTGTTCAAGAGGTGAATCCTCTGAAGTCTTGATGTTAATCTGGGCCGTAGATCTGAGGATGCCCGGGAGCTATCCCAACCATTATATCTATGAGGTAGTCATCTTGGCGTTGACCGCTTCGGGAGAATAGGGGTTTAGTAACACCCAAACCCCAAAAGGACGAAGTCACGAAGTAATGTGGACCATGGATCTATGGATCCTTTGGGATCCCTCTCAGCCGTTCGATCGAGGGAAAGTGTGCATCACGTCGAGAGCACGTGGGGATGCATGTGTCGAGTGACGGTGTTTCCAAGCGTGGTGCAATAGTGGGACTCTGACAGGAGGTTACGAGCCATCGATATAGGGTCTACATGGATAGACCAGGACCGTCGGATCTAGGCCGTGGTCAGCCCGACGTTGACCAAATCCATAAGATTTCAGTCGAGGAGTGAGTTAAACTCCCAAAGCCCCGAAGGCTGGAGCAAATCTTGACCGTCCATTATAAAGGACACGTGGTGAGAGATCCTTTAGTCCGGAGACTGGACACTCCGGGAGTTTATAGGTGAGGAGCAGGTGAAATCGCCAAAGTCCCGAAGCGCCGAAGTCCATCTTAGTTGTTGGCACCATGAGACACGTGGCACCAGATCCTGTACTCCAGAGGTTTAACAACCTGGAAGGAAGAAGGTGTAGAAGGTCGAGGACTCCCGAAGCCACATGGAGCCAGAGGAGATTTGAACCGTCCGTCAACTAGGACTCGTGTTAGTAGATCGTTAATTCCGAAGGAGAGCCACTCCAGAGGATTTGAAGCTTGGTGCTTTGAAAACCCCCAAATCCCGGAGTAACAGAGAGAATCTCAACCGTCTGTCGTTTGGGGACGTGTGTCAGCGAATCGTTAACTCCAGAGGAGAGCCACTCTGGAGGATTTGAAGCTTGGTGCTTTGAAAACTCCCGAAGACCAGAGTACTGAAGCCATCGCAGTCATCCCTTGGAAAAGGACACGTGGTTGGAGATCCTTTACTTCAGAGGTTTAATGCTCCAAAGGAAAATGGATTGTGTGAAGCGAGAACTCCCGAAGGCCGAAGTGCCGGAGTTCATCCCGATCGTTGATAGTGGGGGATGCATGTCCGAAGATTTGACACTCTAGAGGTTTGTGTTGGTGAGTACTTTGGAACTCCCGAAGCACAAAGTCCCAAAGTAAATCATAACCGTTGATGTTATGTGGACGCGTGGCATAAGATCACGCAGTGCAGAGGTTTAAAACTCCGAAGGTTTTGTGAAGAGGTGATTCATATTTCACCGAAGCTCGAAGGCCCAAAGTCATCGTGGGCCATTGATCTCGAAAGAGAGTAGGAATCGTTGATCCCTTCGTGTCAGTTCAAAACTTCGCCACTTCAGAGTTAAGAGGAATTGGCGTGTGGTGGATTGAAAATTCCTAGGGCCAAAAGTTCTGGAGCGCTAGAATAGACGCATGTGGTCTTAGCGTCCGGTCATAATCTGTGGTCATATGCGATGGTCTCCGAAGAAAAGGGGCTAGGCCTTGATTTCAAATTTGGAGGCCAAGGTCTCGAGCGTCGAATTTCCCCGCTAGCCGATGTGTTAGCCGAGGGTCAAGCCCAGTCGATGGATTGGTTGGTGAATGGATCTTCACCATAGGTTTAGGAGCACTGGAAGCTCCAGGATATCGAAGAACTTGGGATGAACTATTTTGAGTTGGATCTACGTGGAAGCCACGTGGCCTCGACCAATGAACACCCGAGGAACTTGGGAAGGGTATATCTTCCAGTTCTGAGCTCAGTTTTGAGCATGGAGACCATGGTTAGAAAGCTCTGGATGAGTAGAACGTGATAGAGACTTTGGATGGAGGATTTGATTACTTGAGGAGACCAAAATTTTAATGCCCCATTCCTTAAATTGCTAACTAAGGGGTTGGGTGTGTTACTGTTAGCGTCAGAAGTCACTCCTGGATTGCTTGCAGAAGCTGAGCCTGACACCCATCAGTTTAATGTCACTATTTGTTTATAGAGGGATGATCAAATGGAAGTGAACTCAGACAATATCGTCTCAGTCCCAAAACTAGGCTAGGCATGCATGGGCGAGTGAGGTCTTAGAGAAACTTCAAACTGTGAGTTGTAATAAGGGTGAGTAGGGGGAAGACTTGTTTGAGAAGAGTGCAGGGGACTGTTATAAACAACAGGTTTCTAACAGCCTGTGAGAGAATGCAAGATACCAGATATATAAAATATGCAGAACAGAAACGAAATGCTAGAAATAACAGATTAACAGTGAAATATCCAACATAATCTTCACAATACACAGAAATGATATACGAAATAGCAACAGAAATAGCACTTGAACAGAAATAGCACTTGATTCAGATAGCAATGTTCACAGGCCTCTTCGAGGGGGCAACCTCCAATCGA
>ML824452.1:73460-106716 GCA_009831015.1 Picea engelmannii | reverse complement strand
CAATGACAACATGATTCAACAATCTCCCCCTTTGGCATTGATGGCAATACCAACATTGATGTCAACACCAATCATTGATGTCAACATGTAGACAAGGCATGATCTACATCAATAGTCATCAATCACTATCTCTCCCCATTAATAATCAACAATCACATCAATGTGACTATCTCTCCCCCTTTGACATCAATGGCAAAGGGTCATTCTCCTCTTCAGTTTGCTCACCTTGATTGAGATCTCCTTGGGGTTTCTCCCCCTGTCTAAATTCCTTTGATATTCCTTTGAATAATCTCTCCCCTTTTGAACAAAATATATCACTTTGATGTAGTGCTAAAGATACAACGCTCATACTCACCCTGTGATCATCGCCCCCCCTGGAATTATGCCTCTGTGCTCTTTCTTCAAATATAGGGCTCTTTCCTCCTAGAATCATGGGAAGAAGAATGATTCCCCCTATCATCTCTGTAATATGAACAATATTCTTTTGCTGCAAATGCTACTGCTCAACTGGATCATAGAACAACCACACTCTCTATGACGATCCTTGGACCTATCCATGCATCAAAACATTTGTGCCATACCATGAAACAAAAATATGTCAACAATGAAATAAATAATAATGAATAAAACATCAACCAAGTACATCATGTACCAAATTGTGTGCCCACCATGCACAACGCCCATGTACATCAACAATGTGCCATAATATATCATCAATGGAGTGTATCAACCATATGCCTCTACCAATATGCCAACCATGTGCATCTACCAATATGCGAACCATGTGCATCTACCAATATGAGAACTATGTGCATCTACCAACATGCCAAACAAGTGTCATATGTCTCCATCATGAACCAAGTATTACAATCATGTATCTCAGTCTCAACTAAATCTTCCAATACCTCATGTACCAAGGTATATGCTAATCAAGCCATACCAATGGTGTACTTTTAGCCAAGTACTATCATTCAAACATATACCATCTATGAGTGTACCAAATATCAACATGTATCACCACTTGTAACAAGTAAGTACATCGACCATGCACTAATACAACAAAATGAATCCTCATCCATGTATGCCACAACCATCACAAAACATGTGCCAATCAAACTACTAGTAGGTGCCTCTACCAATGTACTAGAAGTGTACCAATCATGCATCAACTATAGATCAATCTATGACTCATCAATGATGTACAAAATGATCAACTTGCCAACTACATGTCCCAATATGTAGTCCGACCATATGCCAAATGCATGCACCAAGATATCCAAAAAATATGCTTCTAATAATACATCATAAGATATATCAATGAAACTCTAATATGTACCAGCCATGTACCCCAATAGATCATCCTCAATCCTCCATTCACTACAACAAATTACTAAGCATCCAACAATACATGTACTCGTAGTGTGCTTCAATAGATCAATGACATCTCTAGCTGGCATCATCAAGATATAACACATACCCAAGGTACCATAACTTCACTATCATAACCAACATTGTTCTTCAACAGAAAATGCCTCAATCCATACTCATGGATTAGTGCCACCCATCCATGATAGCCTTCTATATCATATCATCAATTTACATAATCCAATATGTAATCATGAAAACCTGCAACAAACAATGTCAGAACCTACAATAAACTATGTCAGACCCTGCAACACAGAGTTATACCATCACATCAAGATGCAACCCATGTGCATAGCCTTTTTCCCTGGGCTTTACCACATATACGCGGCCTGCTGCACAGACAACTTGCATATGTACACGACCTATTCAATGTCAGCCCACATATGTATGCGACTGTTAGCACTGTCACCCGCGTATGCTTCTAAAGATGGCACACTTGAGCTTCCCTTAATTCTTCCATTCTGCTCTGGTTGTTCAGTCTTCTTCACCCACCTCTGAAGGTGTCTCTTCTTCTCATAACTTGAGCTCTGAGCTTCATATTTTCAAATATTTCTCCATTCCTTCTTCTAGTCATGTTATATGAAGTCCTCATCATGGAATTGCTTCTTGTATTTCAGCAGTCCTGGGATTTGTGACCAAATCCACTACAGTTGTAGCATCTCATGTTGTGACAGTGAAGAACAAAGTGTCCTACTTGATCACATCTCCAACACCTTATGGTGTTATGAAATATTCCATTATATCTCCTTGCATAAGATCTACATTCCAAATCTTTGTGACCGTATTCATTACATGAATAACATTGACCATGAAAAATACTTTCATACCTTTTCTTTGGTGTCCATATTCTTTGAGGTGTCAGGATGGCTTCTTGATGTCTTCCTTGCTTTGTTCTTTTGAAACTTTCCTTGCCTTGTGTAGATGGTTGACTTGCAACATTGTATTCATCATTTGAGAGTGAGGGACTTACCTCATGCATCTTTGAGGTGCTTTCTTTGACATGTGTAGCTTCTCTCTTGTATCCAAAACCTGATTTATCATTTGGTGATCTTTGACTTTCCAAGATCTCATTCAAGATTTGTGAGATATTCAAGAATTTGTTTGACTTCTCTACTTTCTTTCTAAGATCAACAACTTCATCTTCTAGCTTATGACATGACTCTTCCTTTGCATTTATTTGATTCTTCAATAGTTCCTGTATCCTTTTGGCTTCTTCAATTTGGGTCTTGAGATGAAAAATAATTTCAAAACTTTTGCTAATCTCATCATCTACCTTTTTATCTTATTTTTCATTCTTTAGTCTTGTGATCTCTTCTTCTTTATCTTCTAAGTGAGTCTTATTACTCTCTTCTTGTTCTTTGAGCATTTCCTTTAACTTCAAGATGTGCCTTTGACTCTTCTTAAGAAACTTCTTAGTGTTATCCGAGAGATAGCTATAGTCTATATAATAGTGGTCATTGCTATATTCATATAGACCCTCTTCAACTTTCTTTTGAAGTTCTGATAGTTCTTCTTCTATTTTTTCCATAGGATAACTACCATCAAACTCTACACAAACTATTTCTAGATTTTCTTCTTCACTTGTAGATAAAAATTCAATATCATCATATTTTGAATTATTGCAATCAAGGGTTTGTGGAGATTGTTTACCTTCATTTGAAATGTCTTCAAGATATTCTTCTTTTCCAACATCATCACATGATTCTTTTCCTTCATTTGTAATGTCTTCAAGATCTTCATTTTTGCCAACATCATCACATTTAAAAATCATGCAATCAAGAGTTTTTGGAGATTCTTTACCTTTAATGATCTTGATGGATTGGTCTTCAATAATTTATTTCTTGCTTTGATATGTCTCCTCTAGCTTTAGCCATAGATACTTGGCAGAAGTGCATTGTCCCATGCTCTCTTTGATGGGGCTTGAGATTCTACAAAGAATGGCCTTGAGAGATAATGCATCATTCTTATTTCCTTCCCTTTGAGCTGCAAACTTTGACTTGGTTTTCAAGGAAACTGATCCACCAATGGTTGCCTTCCAAATACCCTCTCCCATCTCTTTCAAATGCACTCTCATTTGTATTCTCCAAGTAGAATAGTTTTCTTCATCAAGGATTGGAACTTCATCATCCATTTGTGTGTCTATGGATCTCCTTCAATCTTGTTAAGGATTATAGTGAAGGCCTTCTCAGATACCAATTGTTGGACACATCGACTACACTGAGAGGGAGGGGGTGAATAGTGTAGGACTATTTTTCCCAAAACTTCCCTTTCACAAAATGCATTAGTTAGAAATCACCATTTACTCATTTACTTATTGCTATAATTTATAATCAATTACATGTGAACATATATCAACAACATATATCAGCAATATATCATCAACAAATCATCACCACAAGGAACACAAGATGTATGTACAATTTTCTTTTTATTACAGACTTAAATCCTTGGGTTATTAACAACAACTGAATAGAGTACAACTCTACAAGAACACCAACTCTATAATGCAAGACTCAAATTACACCCTCAACACCAACTGAGATGAGGAAACAATCATCAAAATATATCAATCTGTTAACATGTACGTGACCTGTCAGTAGTGCAGCACGCGTAAGTACACACCCTACCAGTAATACAGCCCGTGTATGTACGCATCCAGGCTCACTGCAACCCATGTATCACTTCCGAGTAATTAGGGTTTTTATTTCATCACACACTCAGATCCTCTACAACCTTCAATTACATTCTATTATGTTTCTCACTATCTAATTTGACCCATAACCAGTCACAACATATCCAAGCTCTCCGACAACTTACTCATGCTCCTCAACCATACGATATGAATTCTACTCAATCATGTATAAGTAATCAACATCTTATAGCAATCATGTCAACACTGAATCATAAGAATGTTTCTCACTCCATCAGCCAACACAAACCACATCAAAACAACCATACCAATAATTTATTAGGCATTCACTACACAACAAGCAAGAGTGTCCATCAAGAAAACAATGTAACCATACCAGAATTTCTATGGAAGATTTGATCCTATAGAATGCATATCTGGAACCTGCTTCAGTCTCCAAGATCTTGTCATCATCTCAACCACAAGTCTTCATGACTTCATCCACTATACGCTCTCTGTCCTCATTCAGCCCGCGTATGTACGTGTCCTAACTCACTACAACCAGCGTATGCACGCGCCCTGGCTCACTACAACTTGCGTATACCTCAGAAACTAGGGTTTCTGAACTTCTAAGACTTTTGTCATCATGATATCAGACTTGCCAAAACTTTGATGAGTCCATGAGATCCTCCATACACTCTCTGTCTCAGAATAGATCTTCAACACATACTCAAGAGATACACACAAGATATGCATAAGAGACATGCACAAGAGATATATTTCACAAGAGACCCTTGCCTCTTATTTATACTCTCCAAGTAGCTTCCTTGGAAGCATCTTCTAGGTCACTTAACCCACTTCCAGGTCACTTAACCCATTTCTAGGTTACTTAACCTATTTCTAGGTCACTTAACCTATTTCTAGGTCACCCACTTTCCATAATTAGAAAGTTCTCCATTTAAATATTCCTCCTTGACTTTGTCACTTTTATTTACCATTTAAATAACATTTTCTTCTTTGCAAGCTCTTTTTCTTCTTGACCTTTTGGGGCTTCAATCCTACATATGAGGGTCCTTCATCTTCGTAGGGCCATAACTCTCAAACCATGAGGAGTTATGTGACATTCCACATACCACCGAAAATGGCATGACAAGAACTATCCATATAGGATAGTTTCACCAACAATTTCACTAATCTCATCTCATTATTCCACATATAAGCATAACCATACTTCAAGTATAACTCATCCATAAAGCGTCTTCCCATGAGGGATTTCACCATAAGGGGACCACTTTAGAGTTCATCCATTTTTTCACCTTATCAACCATGATAAGACAATAATGATTCCTCTTTATCCAACAATACATCGTATACCAATGAAACCACATCAATCCATCTTCATTTATGCATCGTGTATAAATGACAACTCAATGATCCATATTCATCAATATACTATGATAACACATGTATACATCACAATTTTGAATTTTCACATCATTCAATCATCCTTTGGCATCAATTAATTCCTTGACATCCATTCTTTGACAACAATCAATCAATTATCCTTTGGCATTAACCAAAAAATCAATCCCTTGACATCAATCAATCACTTGACATTAATCCTTTGACATCAATTAATTAAACCTTTGTCATCAATGACAACATGATTCAACAATTGTGACACTTACGGGGTGATATGTCACAATTGTGACACTTACGGGGTGATATGTCACAATTGTGACACTTAGAAAAGTGAAATGCGACACTTGGATAGGTGTGACAAAATGGTGTATAACAATAATCAGTTGTACTGTGATATCTAGAGTGTCATTCATATTGAAAATAACTCATCCTTCCATTCTAATACTAAACATATATAGCTCAGGTACCATTTCATACAGTTTGTTTTGGAAGATGGAAAATTGAAGTTGGAAAAGATACATACTAGCCAGAATCCTACAGACATGTTAAAAAAGGTAGTAACCAGGGAGAAAATAAGTTCTTGCTCAGTTGCATTTGGCATTCAAGCATGAAGGAGAAGATGAGAAACTTTCCAGGTCCAAGGTATATCATAGTCCAGCGGGTCCAACACTAGTGGAGTTGTTGTGAATAGTCTCCAAGTGGGAGATTGTTGGTTGTGGAGCCTGATTATCTTCCTGATTCAGAGGTATTGTTTCAGTTGTGTTTGGATCCCATTTCTTGACAAGGGGAGTGTGGGGGGGATTTCCCACCACATTTTTCACCAAGGTGGTCCAAGAGGGGGAAAAAAATATATTTTGGAGCCCCCCCTTATTGGGGGTTCAGAGGTAGCACCCTCGAAGATAATGCTTGGGAAAATTACCTTGTAAAATATCGTAATTTCGTAGTCAATCTAGACTGTTCATTATTAGGTTGTAGATATAATGGTAGAAGTTGTGTTATGTTTTTTTCCCCTAGAAGGAAACCCTCTTTTATCTATGAGGGAATTTTATTGCAGTGGTATATGTGAATGAATATTGTATTCTAAGAGTGGAGATTGTGAGAAACCAAAGAGGAAGTTACATCGGGTGTGTTGTAGGTTGTATCCCTTCATTTGTTGGATAATAATAAAGGAAGGACTGGAACTTTCTTTGGTGGATGTAGCCCACATTGAGTGAACCATGTCTATTGTGTAGTGTATCCTCTGTGTTTTATTTTTGCATATGTTTTTATTTTATTTCTCTATGATCCTCTTTTTTCTAACATGTATATATTCATAATAGTGATGCGAATTCTATCGGTAATAGATTTTAATCTAGTACAAATCCAATGTCAAGTTTGGAGGGATGATACCAAACTGTATTCATTCTTATTCCATAGGGTACATAGACCCCCAGAGCCCCCCCTGGCACTTCGGCTATGTAATCCCATTGTTTGAGGACTCCCAAAGATGTATGTTGAATGTCCTCTGCTCACATTTTTTCTCCTGGAGAAAGAGAATAGACAACTTTTCATTTCTAATAAGATCATGAGCAACAATGGACTTTGGAGCATTGCCTAGACCCCTACAATTCCAAGAGACAAATTTCATTCTTTATGAGGGTAAGAAGGAATACCTCCTTTAGATTCCATATTTCTTCCAACTATTTTTTGTTGTTTTATGGGTGTTAACATCTTAGGAATGGTGCTTTACGATCCTAGCTAAATTTATTTGTTGGCTTGCTCCCCTCTAAGAAATTTTGAGGCCTTCCTTCCCAATTTTCTGGGCGGATTTTCTTCTGATGCATTGTCTTCTTGTTCTTCATCAACCGAGAAATTTGTATTTGAATCCTTGGATTTGTAGTCCTTGAAGGTGACTTCAACATATTTATAGCTTTCCATATCTTCCAATCCTAATATCACCGATATTGATTTTTCCGTTTGAGATTTGCTCATGTTTTGTTTCTTTTCTGCTTAGCTTCTCCTTGTAGGGGATTGATTCATGGGGGACTAGGATTAAAGGTTGCGTTTGATTTTTTCCACTTGGATCTACATTGGTGGGGGGGATTTCCATACCTTGTAGCTGAGAAAGGGCATCATAGTTATTCTTCCGAGGAACCCCCAAAGAGGAAGAAGGGCCCAAGGGAGGGTTGGAAGTCTTAGAAGAGGCGAGTCCATATGAGGGGTCAAATCCTTTTTATGACCATGCTAATCTTCCTTTATAAAATTATCCATTGATCTCTAGATCCACCTCATTCATGTTGATATTGAGGGGACTTCTTGTATTTTTTTTCAAAATGACCATATTCATCGAAGATATTACATTTAAAGGGAAGTTGCTTTTAATCTAATTGTTGCACATGCTTCCAATTGTCTAAGGTGATGAGGATCACTTCTGGAATTCCTTTTTCCAGATCCACTTCGAAACATATTTGTGCACAAGAAACATGTTCTCCTTCGACTTTGATCTTTCTATATATAGGGATAGAGAGTTATGGATGGAACACAATGCATCATCGCTCCAAAAATGAAGGGAAAGGCGGGTCAAGAGAACCCATACCGGTACCGTAGAAGGCACATCATTTTCAGGGTTGAAATCAGGTGTCCATTTGTTCAAGTACATCCCTCTAGCACCAAGAAATTAAGGCATGTTGCGGAATTTCAAGTCTCGGTCCTCCTTGTGCGCAAAGAAGAAACAAAATTACCCACTTCCATAGAAGAAATGATTGAGGGAGACCTTGATGAGGGGGTTCCAGTTTTTTTGAATCCATGCAACAACCAATTTAGGCAAGGTCCATATGCCATTAAATTGGCCTATCAATCCTTGCTCTGATAGCACTAGTGCTTTCCTTCAATCTACAATATAAGGGAGCTCAATTTTGGGTATCTCATTTAGTTTCTTCACAAATCTAGAGGGATGTGAATTTGATTGTTTAATGGAAGATGTGACCAAAGTGTGGAATGTAGAGGTGTCTGCATCAAGATGAGACAACCCCCTCCCCCTAGGTGAATGCATCCATTGTGAATAGATTCATATTGTTTTAGCTTAGGTTTCATAGCACACGAGTTGGTTTATTGCGAATAAAATTTACATTACACAATTAATAATTCAAATATTTTAAACAATGTTTTCCTTTTCATCAAACCCACATAATATACCATACTTTTTCTACACACATTTAACTTGTTGCACCCATGAAATTTCATCAACACATAATATAACATACTTCTTCTACAAACAATTAACCTATTGCACCTATAAAATTCCAGCAACATTTCATTTTTAACTTAAAATACATTTTCCCATGTATGCAATATCCATGCTCTTACTTAAATTTTAAATCATGCAATCTAATATTCTGTGTTAAACAATACTTTCTTTTCCCCAATATTAAAAACATACTCCCTTTAAAAAAAAATGTGCCCATTGAAATTTGAAGCCCAATATCACATATTATGGGCCTCAACTTACCACATAATTATATGATAAAACAAAATACTTATTTCTTGAAATTTTATATAATTTTGTAACATTTCATTGTACTTCATTGAATCAAAATCGTAGAAATGTCACTATCTCTAAAAATTGTAAACTTGAATTTCTTAACACATTTATGCCATATTAATATGAATGTGTGGTAATAGTGATTAGATATTTTGAGTGGGCCTAATAGTTAAGAACATGTGTTTCCTCCTAGGAGGTTACAAGTTCAAATCTAGAGGGAGGTTGAGTATGTACACCTCTGTAGACTTTAAGAGTCAAATTGTTGCACGAAGAGGGTCCTTTGTCCCAATAAATTCAATACAGTAATCCATCTAAAATTTAGCTTTGAAGCAGAGCATCATGGATTCAATAAAGGCATCAATGTTTCATCTTCAAACTAACATAAGAATATATAACTTATTATTTATATATTCATTAATCAACTTATCATTGGACTTATGGTAGTCTTGTAATATATTAAGCATCCTCAAAATCCCCTCTACTAAAGAAGGCTCTAAATCTCTCTAATAACAACACAATCTATAAATAACAAATCTTTATCTTGACATAAATTGATCCATTTAATCCATGCCCTATTCTCTAGATCCCAAAGGACCCTTCAAAGGAATATTTCATTTTTAGAAAATCTTTGTCTCAAGTTGCAAAATTATTTCAAACATTGATATTCAATCCCCCACCTATTGGGAAAGATTTGGAAAAACGAAAGAACCCATCCTCTTCTATTACCCAAAACATCCAATAAAACTATTTGGTTACTTTTATCCATGCCTCCCATATACTTTTCAAAATGAAATATCCTTGAATTTTGAACCTATGAGGGGTTCAAAAGATGCCACATAAATCAAAGCTCCCTTGGAGCCCACAAACGTGTTTTTCCAACATCAACCTATTAATTATAAGAGAATTCCATCAACATTGCCATCAATGCACCAAACCATCTATTTAGCTTCTAGAATTTTTTCTTATGTATAAACATCAATCAACACCAAACCACCCTTTGGTTTCAGGAGAGTGAAAACATGCCAAAGTCATCAAGGGAAGCACCCTCTCACCACCATATTTTTCCAATAAAAAAGGACCTCAAAATTCTCTTTAATCTTTCAAAATAAGTTTTATTTGGAACCCTACAACTTCTTAAAAATAATTATGATTTTATAAACAAACAAAAGGGCTTCCAATAGTTCAACCTAATTTATCTCTCCAAGAACCACTCTCACATAGAATATGTAGTTAACCCAATACCAAATTAAATAACAAGATATCCCACAATTTCCCTAGGTGAATATGCTTCCAAGCCTTGAGAATCCAATCCAAAGAATTAGATCAATGCTAGTGAATGAAAATGCAACTCTATGATTAATAACAAAAATCCTTGAAGCAACAAAACAAATATCTCAGCAAGCAAGAGTGGATTCCATAGATATTTAATAAATACATACTAAATGTAGAGAACTATCTACAAAGAGACTCTTAATAAGATCATTTTCAATTGGGATATTGACACCATGAGTAAAACCTTATGCATTAGTTGTCTCAAACATGTAACCTAATGCATCATGCATTACAACATATAGGTAAGGGGATAGGGGGAAACTTTACGTAATAGAGTGATGGAGTACAATAGATTAGAAAATGAGCTATTGGATGAAACAAGAAAAGAGCATACTAACCATATCTGTATAGTAGTAGCCAAACACCAACCACTAAAGCATTTAGAAAATGAATCCTCAATTAATATGATTATATAAAATCGCACTAGAGAGAGCCTTAAGAGGAATGAACCCCAGGAAAAGAAATTTGGAGCCGTCTCATTCATATGGAAGTATATTCCATTAATGTAATATCTTTTACTTGGAATATAATCTCATTTATTTGCCCCTATATTTACTTGTCTTGATGTTATGTCATTTTTAATGCATTTACCTAGATTTTTTATCACAAAGTGATGAGGAAGAATTTCATTTACTTGTCTTGATGTTATGTCATTTTTCATGCATTTACCTATATTTTTTATCACAAAGTGATGAGGAAGAATTTCATTGTTTGTATTTAGAAAACTAGCTAGATTGTATCTACCTCTACTTAACTATACACTACCCAAATGTGTGTTCCATGTTTTGTTTCTTCACTCTTTTATATAGATGCTTGTATATTTGGTCAAATATGATCAAAGGTATCAATCTTGACTAAATTAACCATTAGGTACCTTTTTTAATAAAGTTGTTCATAACATAGCTAACTATTATAATTATTTGGCAACTTTAGATTAAATGGAATTTATTCACTCTCCAAAGAAGGTGTTACACACACGAACAAGATGCATCCACCTCATACTGAGCTTTAGAATGCACATGTCTATGGAAACATATATTTTTTCAAAGGAAAACTTTACGAGATTCCTTCCTACTTAAAATATCTAGATAGAAAACAATGTCAATCATCAACTGCAAGAGAAATTGGTAACACTGAGGGATTCGATCAGATTGGAGCATATGACCTCCCAATTGGAACATTTTGTTGGTAGATTATCCAATCGATTGAGATAACCCTTGGAACTTATATAATTTAAAGGACATTGGGGGTGGTATTTAATCCACTTATATGTGCACAAATCATGAGATTTCTTGATATAATATCTTTGGATGCAAACACACACACACATACACACATATATTAGTACATGTTGACCTATTTCAAATCTTCTCGAATATCCTTGACATTCCATCCATGGCTAGCTCCACATGTATAAGTTATGTGAATTGGTATGGCTCATTGAGTATTGAGGTGGTATGCATAGGTCAATTTTTGAAGTCCATAACTTCTTCATATGGACTTCCTTTATACACTTATTTAGCTTGATGGAAAGCTCTTGATGTGTACTACCCCTTGGGTCAATAATCACATCAATTAATGATTCAATTGAACAAATAATTATGATTTATCCTAATTATTGAATTCTTGGCCTTTAAACAATCAAACTTAATCCATTTTCCAGTTTGTATACATACTTATCCAAATTCATCTTCTTATCCCTTTTATAATTAGACTTTGCACTTAATCACCTTGAATACAAATGAATCTATGGACTTGAATTATTATAGAAAAAAATTAATCGAATGTTGAGTTCAAGGAAGAAATGACCCATGATTCAAGTGCCTGAATCTTATTAAACATAATTAAAAACAAAGTTAGGTCCGAGGAAAGGACTTGTGCACACCAAAATCTTGAAGAAAATAATCCCCCATCCATTTAGACTTGAAAATCATTATAGAGCACAATGAATTTTACTTTAATATTTGAGAAATAAAAATAATTTGTCAATCTACATAGGCGAGGATAGATTGTAGAGTTTGTGTAGAGGACAACACCCTCATTATCTGGTAACATTTCATTGGTCCACAATTAATAACTCTTCTACTTCAACTTCGATTCAACACTTATTTAATTTTATGTAAGGAAAGTTCCCTTATCTATTGATGTAGTGTCACATAACAAAAGCACTCACAACGTACCAAAAAAATGTAAATCCATTAACTTAAACAAAAACTCCACATACATAGTCTGTTATGACAAAAAAAATTATACCAAAGACATCCAACCATAGTCTCTACAAAATTTATTAAATCAATGGACAATTCTCTCGAGCCTCAACATTTATAAAGCATATGCACGAGTCTCTAGATCACATAGCCATCCCACTACATAAAACAAAACAAAGGAGAGGAAAAGGCCTTTTGTTTATTTAAAACTTCATATTTATGTTTGTGATCTTTTTCTTTTGTCCTTCAAACTACCCAATTATTCAAATTCAAAGGACAAGATATATTTCACTACGTTATAATTTATTGAAAATTTACGCAAAATACCTTATTAAATGTACTCCATTTATAAATCAAGTCTACATTGTCACGTGATATGCTCCAACACACTCAACTTTCGATCCCTTATGCTTAAAATTCATTCTTTAATGCAAATTTGCATTAAATTGCTAAAATTCCAAGTTCATTGCCAAAAATAGGGTACAAATATGCATGAGAGGGCTTAGAAAAATGCACATTAAAAATAATATAGGTGTCCTTTTATGAAAGTAAAATTTGATGTTGATATATTTTCACCCCGCTAAAAAATTCATATATCATAATTTTCTTTTTTCCCGAAGAAAATTTACTCCAACTTATATAAAATAAGGTGATTTACAAAAACAGTTCCTGTCAAAAAGACACAAAACAGATAGAGGGCAGCCAATGACTACTAGAACAAACAGAAAATTCTGCTCACAGCAGAGCTGATTTCTCAACAACAGAAAAACTAAAACATCAGAAATTTAGAGGGAAATGATGTTGTCAGGAATGAAGAAAAAAAACAGCAAGTTTCGGACTAGCTACAATCTTACCGAGCCCATCAACAAACTCAGTTATAAAACTCAGTTTTCAAATATATTTAGATGGGAATGCAAGATTTCTTTCCCATTTTCCCAGTGATAGATAGACAACCTGCCTTTAGGCTCCTTTAAATCCCTCTTTGACAGGGCGTCCGCCTCTTTATTAATCTCCCAGTGAATATGCTAGAACTTGAGATCCTTAAATTGATGTGAGAGATTCTTAATCTTTGATTTCCAGCCATCTAAATTCACCACCTGTAAAACGATCTTGTTGTTCATCCAATCGATAATGACTTTCGAGTCCCCCAAGATTTGGATTTTGTCTATTGCCCAGAGAGAAGCCAAAGTTAAAGTCGTCCACAAGCCCAGGAGCTCCGCCTTGGTATTTGTACCCATGCCACAATTTAGGTACCATTTTGTGACTCTTGAAGCGTGTGATTTGAATAATCCACCTACTAAACAACAATTTCCTGCTTGTAAGGTTGCCCCGTCGAAACAGGCCAGCGTGAAACCATCTAAGAAGGTAATTTCGCAAACATGGTTTGGAATGGAAATTACTGTGGAAGGCTGCCAAGAAAAAGAGACTGCAATCCGATAAACCACTGCACACGGAGATGGATTGCAGTCCTCAAAAATCACCCTATTCCTCTCTAACCAAATATTCCAACATGTATAAGCTGCCAAGCTTAACGGAGCCGAAATATCACTTGACCACTGCGTTAAGCAATCAGACACTGTGCATCCATCCCAAAGGTTTTTCAGATTGAAAATGTTTGATAAACGATGCCAAACTGCTTTTGTAAATGAGCACTTTATTAACAAATGATTGGCACTTTCCTCATCGCTGTTGCATAGTCCACACACCCCCAGTCCAATCCAACCTCGTCTTTGAAGCACATTCCAAGTGAGTATTTTTTCAAATGCTGCCAGCCACAGGAACAGTTTTAGTTTTAAAGGAAGAGGCCATTTCCATAGCTTTGGAACCCAAACTTTATCACTGTGAAAATCCAAAGGTTTTATGAGGGCAGAATATATATTTTTAACTGAAAGAACTCCTGAAGCATCACCCCCTGCCCAAATCAAGTTGTCCTCACCAGTTTGTAGAGAAATCCCAGCATCCTTTAAAGCAAAAGTGAAGTTGTCCCATTCCAAAGCAAGCTGCCCCGATAACCCCAAAGAAGAACTAGAGCGCCACCTACCTAGTAAAGAAGGAATGCCCCCTAACTCACGAGCCTGCGCTAGAACCAGAATTCTATTTTTGGACAGCTGCTCACGAAGATCTTCAGTGAGGATAGAGGACTCTTCTAAACCAGTAATTTTGTCCAAACCGATAAGAATCGATTTTCCTGAACTGACTCTCCACCGAAGCCAATGTAATAAGACCGGAATGCTTTTTGTCAAACCTTTCCAAGAAACGGATGAATGCCCTTGCTGCTGAAAAGGTTTCCTGAGCCAATCAACAAAAGAAGAACCCCCCAAATATTTATCCTTTAAAATCCTTTGCCAGATGCTATCCACTGTTAGCGCTCTCTAGAGGGAATTTGCCAGTAAAGCAGTGTTGAACATGGACAAATTTCTGAGTCCCCACCCTCCACAGTGTTTCGGTCTAGCAAGGAGGTCCCATCTACAAAGATGATATTTGTGGTTAACTTTTTGTCCACCCCATAAAAAATAAAAACAAAGTTGCCGAATGCGGTTCAAGATGGATGTTGGGATCTGTTCCAGYGACATCCAAAAAACACATTGGYTCTCCAAAACCGATTTAACCAAGATTAACCGGCCACCCAACGAGAGCCAATGGTTGCACCAGAAACCAATCTTTCTCTCAATTTTTGTCACTAACCAGCTCCACTCAGTCGACTTTGCTGCTCCTGGATTTAAATAATAGCCTAAGTACTTGAAGCCCACATTTATATCAGCAAAAGAAAAAGGGATAATGGCTTTAAAGAGCTCTATTTCCAAGTCATCTAGCCCCCAAAAGAGAACAACAGATTTTCCTGTGTTAATGCATAGACCAGAAACCAAACAAAAAACTCGAAGAATGTCCAAAATATAGCGCCACTCACCAAGGATTGCTTTTGACATTATCAGGACATCGTCGACAAACATTAGATGGACCATTTTATGAAATTGTGTGACCGAAATACCTGAAATACTTTTGTTGACCAATCCATTTGCTAGCAGCAGACTTAAACCTTCGATCATCAAAATAAAAAGGTAGGGGGACAGCGGGCAACCCTGACGAAGACCCCTCCAGCTCTTGAAATAATCAGTCGCCTCACCATTAATCAGGACGACAAATCTTGCACTTGTGACACAGCACATTATCCAATCCGAGAGCTTTGTCCCAAAACCAACTGAGAGTAGGACCACTCTAAGGTAATCCCAGTCAATACTGTCGTAGGCCTTTTTGAGGTCTAATTTTAGCACCAGGGATTTAATATTCTTTTTTTTTATGCTATGAAGTGTTTCATGAGCAGAGCCAATAACTTCCTGGATTCTTCTTCTTTTTAAGAATCCAAGTTGTTCAGAAGAAATACACTTAGAAAGAAAGGGCTTAATCCGGTTTGCAAGGATTTTTGATATCACTTTGTATATAATATTACATAATGAAATGGGTCGGAAATCATCAAAAGAGTCTGGCTTGTTGGCCTTCGGAATCAGATCTAGGAAGGTAGAGTTAAGGCCTCCACAGAGTTTACCTTTTCTCCTCGAATATTCCACCATTTCAAGGAGATCTTTACCAACCAGATCAAAGAAATAAACAAAAAAATCTGAATTCCACCCATATGGACCCGGGCTTCGGTCTCTGTTGAATTTAACCAGCACAGACTTTATTTCTTCCAATGTAACAGGGCTAAAAAGTGATTCAGCCTCCACTTTCAAAACCATCCTAGGATAAAGGCTGGATATCCTCACCATTTCAGCGTAATTTGTTCCTTCTTTCGCTTTAAAGAAGTCTTTGAAATGCTTACTGCCGCTTCTTTAATCACTTTCTGTCCTGAAATTTTAATTCCATCTTCTGAATTGACTTCCCAGATGTGCTTCCTGTTCCTATTTTCCCCTGCCATCTTATGGAAAAATTTTGTATTTGAATCCCCACTCTGAATCCATTTAACTCTGTTGCGTAGGCGCCATGCCTCCTCCACCCCCCGCAAATGCTTATTCCTGTTAAATTCCAGCTCTCTAAGATATCTTGCATCCTCCAACGATAACGCTCCAGCAGCATAATTCATTAAAATTCTACAAATTTCGGATTCCCAGCCTTTGACTATCTTCGATTTCAATAACAAGAGCTCAGACTGCCATTTCTTCGTGTGAAATTTTAATTCTCTAAGCTTCCATACCATGCGCTATTGGCAATTTCCTATTCACCCCCATTTCCTGTACTAAATTTATCAAGTCAACAACTTTTGCATTTTGGTTAAATTTAATCGAAATTTCCTTGCTTCATTAAAATGCACATCTAGGATTCAATTCTTGGTTAATTTGGGTGATTTAAATTGTAGAATTTGTATTTTGTCATTACTCAACTTTCTACATTTCTCAGTTTTCAATTCAATCCTTAAAACTTACTTTTGTGCAAACATACTCAAATTTTATCTTATTTTTACATCGTGTCCAAACTTTTGTGAGGATTTACCAAAATGCATGTGAAATCTATATCATGGATTCTATAAGGAAACTATGAACATAGTTTTGTAGAATAGCATGCTAGCTACAAAACCCAAGTCTTATTTTCCTTTATTTATGATGCAGGAGCATCTTTGGTTCTAGGCAATCTGCATCACCCAAAAACATTTCAATTTTGTACAAGTTAATTTAGAATGAATAAGGATGGATGCAACTATATGAAAGCTCATGCTATTACTCCTTCTTATAATTGACAGTGTTGCAACTCCTCTGCTGCAACTTCATGCTATAGGATTGGTGTTGCAACTCGCTGCAACTCCACGTTGCATGATTAAAGCTGCAACTCGTTGTAACTCCTATGTTGTGACTCCACACTATATAATTGGTGTTGCAACTCGCTGCAAATCCTATCCTACGACTCCACGCTATAGGATTTGTGATGGAATTTTTATGTTGCTACTCAACGTGATGATTTTAAATTTAGTCCACGCAACTTGTGAAGAATAAGTGCCAAGTGGAAATCATTGGTGAAGAAAGAGGAAATGAAACTGAATTGGAAAACATCTAAGCAAAAAACAATCATGACTATTCATCTTCCCAACAGAAAGGGAAACAAACCAATTGAAAAAAATGACATAAAAAGAAGGGGAAGGAAGATGTCAGGGTTGATTCGCGTTAGAAGAAAGGAAGGTTTCTCTCAGTTTGATTTGAAGTGACTGAGACAGCCACCAAGAATGAGATCAAGAAGAGATGGTATAGTATGTAGAAGAAAAAAACAGTAAATCATTTCTAGTCTGGTGAGAAAATATGTATTTCTCGATTACATTATAATAAGGGGCATTCTAAAATAAATAATAAAAGCAAGGATTCACAACATGTTTGTGTTCTTGTGGTTGTAATTAAAATTCCTTTATTTCAATCTTAACAACAATAAATGAATTTTTGGTCATCTGTTTGGATATAAGTTTTGTTTTTCATTTTGAAGGTAGAGCATAGTCCTATAGGTGTTAGAATTTCTCCAGGTCTGTGAGTTGCATCAAGTGGTATCAGAGCAGGTTCAAGTTCCTAATTTGTGAGAGTCCAGTGCCCAGAGGTAAGGCTTGTGAATGTTGGTCCAAATGAGGGTTGTAATACAACTCGTAAGAATGCCACCGTGAAGAGCAAGTGCAGCACGAGGAGGTGCAATAAATAGGGAACTCAAAGAATTAAGAAGAAGAATATAAGAGTTGGAGAATAGAAGAAATGGAGAAGCTGAGTTAGATTTTGAATCTGAAGAAGAGATTGAATTTGAAAAAAATGTTGAAGGAGACC
Source organism: Picea engelmannii (assembly GCA_009831015.1). Taxonomy (NCBI): domain Eukaryota; kingdom Viridiplantae; phylum Streptophyta; class Pinopsida; order Pinales; family Pinaceae; genus Picea; species Picea engelmannii. The sequence continues at coordinate 88,395 of ML824452.1, read as the reverse complement.
CAACATTGCGTTTGATATTCTTCTTGAGTAACAAAGGTAGCCAAGAGTTGAAGTTTCATGATATAATGGTAGTTTGAAGGATAAAACTATTATAGATTGGATAGGCAAGCTCAAAAGATACTTTGAGTACGAGAATGTTCAAGATCCAAATCGTGTTCATTTTACCATTACAAAGTTGAAAGGACATGTTTCACTTTGGTGGGATATGCATATGAAAAACAGAGTAGATAACAGATTAGAGAAGATTAAAACTTGGAAGAAGATGGTTAGTAAGATCAAAGAGAAATTTTTACATGTTGACTACCAACATAACTTGTGTAAACAAGTACAAAATCTTAGGAAGAAAGAGACATTTGTGCGTGAGTATATGGAAGATTTCTTCAAGTTATCACTCAGGTCAGGGATGAAAGAACCATAGTATCAGAGAGTGGAAAGATAAGTAAATGGACCGAAGTACCAGATTCAGGATGAGATGAGTACACATTACTTTTGAAATGTAGACGAAGCATACCAGTTTGCGTTGAAGGTGGAAGAAAATATTGACATAAGCATACGATAGAAGTTTCGAGGAAAAGGAACTAGAGACAAAGGAAGAGCAAGTGATACTAAGGAAAATGAGAAGGAGGATGAGGTGACCAATAGTAAACATACAAGAGGAGGAACAAGTGTTAGCATAGAGAGAGGTTTTGGCTGCTGTAAGTATGTATTTACATGTTATAATTGTGGAGTAAAGGGTCACAAAGCATTAGAATGTCCAGAGAGGTAGAACGTTTCAAAAAGAAATGAAGTTAGGATGCAAGTCACCCAAGAAGATGAGGCAACAACTACCAGTGGGGATGTGGAAGTACTCCAACAAGAACAATGGGAAAACATTAGTTGAAAAGAGTATTACTCAAGCCTGAGAAAAAGTAAGCAACAAAACTTGAACAAAGAAAGAGAGTGTTCAAGACTAAATGTAAAATTCACGATAAGTGTTTTCATTTGGTCATAGATGGCGAGAGTACAAAAAATTTGGTATCCACTAAAGTAATGGGGAAATTAAAGTTGAAAGGCATTCCACATCCCAATCCATACCAAGTTTCATGGTTTCAAAAGGGATAACATGTGACCGTGACTGAAAAATGTTTATTGAGTTTCCATATTGGAATTTTCAACGAACAAGTTTTGGGCGACGTGATAGAGACGAATGCATGTCATGTATTACATAGGAGACCATGGATGTTTGACAGAAAGGTATTCCATGATGGTAGAGAGAATTCATATGAATTTTTCAAGGATGGTTAGTGTTATAAGTTGGTACCAATGTCATAAAAGAATATGGACAATAAAAACAACAAGGGCATGGAAAACAATAACAATGAAGTTATGAACAACGGTAAAAACAAGAATATGCATGGAAACAACAGTCAAATCATGTTATGTTCTGCTAAGGATTTTCTAATAGAGAAGAAACATAGTGGTTGTTGTTTGGCTATAATGCCAAAAAAGATTCATGAGGTGAAGAAGAGGGATTTTATATCATCCGAGATTCAACACTTATTGAAATAATTTAAGGTAATTGTAGCAGATGATTTACCAGCAGGGTTACCTCCATTGAGAAGCATATCACACCGGATCAACCTGATACCAAGGTCAAGTTTTCCAACTAAAGAACCTTACCGAATGACTTCAACAGAGAGTGAAGAGGTAAATACACAATTACATGAGTTACTTCATAGAGGGTTAATTCGAGAAAGTTTGATTCCTTGTGCAGTACCATTACTTTTGACACTGGAAAAGAATGGTGAGTGGTGGATGTGTACATATTCACAGGATATTAATAAAATTACCCTTAAGTACATGTTTCCTTTACTGAGAATGGATGATCTCATGGACTGTTTGAGTGGTGTTGAGTATTTCACGAAGAGTGATTTGAAGAGTGGTTATTATCAAATATGGATAAGGAAAGGTGATGAATGGAAGACAATGTTCAAGATAAAATATGGGTTGTTCCAATGGTTAGTTATGTTGTTTGATTTAACTAATGCACCTAGCACGTTCACGAGGCTAATGAACGAAGTTATGAAACCGTTTTTGGGAAAATTTGTTGTCGTATATTTAGATGACATTCTGATTTTCAGTAGGAGCAAAGAGGGACATATGGAGCATGTGAAGAAGGTGTTACAACGATTGAAAGAAGAGCCATTGCTAATAAATCTGAAGAATTCTACGTTTTTACAAAAGGATCTTGTATACTTGGGTTTTTTGGTTTCCAAAGAAGGTTTAAATATGGATCCTGAGAAGGTAAAAGAAATATTGGATTGGCAAACATCTAAATTCACTTTTGAGTCTTACGTGCAAAGTTTCCATGGAATGGTGAGTTTCAATAGGAAGCTCATTTGAATTTTTAGTCAGATTTGTGCGCCTCTTACTAAATGCATAAAGAAAGGAACATTTTAATGGACAACAACAACAACAAAGTCATTTGAATATTTGAAAAAAAAGGTGGGAGAACAACCAATATTGTCACTTCCAGATTTCAATAAGGTATTTCAAGTAGACTATGATGCAAGTGGGATAGTGATTGGAGTAGTTCTGAGCCAAGAAGGTAGATCAATAACCCTTTTCAGTGAAAACTTGAATGAAACAATAAAGAAATACTATGTTTATGATCAAGAATTGTATGCTATCATCCAGGCCCTGAAAAAGTGGCAGCATTACTTGCTTCCAAAGGAGTTTGTTTTGTTTACTGACCACAAGGCATTGTAATACATTAATATCTAGGTTCAATTGAATCAGAAACATTCTAAATGCGTAGGATTTTTACAAAGTTATACATTTGTTTTGAAACACGGGTTGGGGAATTCAAACAAGGTTGTTGATGCATTGAGTCAGAGGACAGTATTGTTAAACACTATGTTAGTTGCAGTGGTAAGTTTGGAATATGTGATAGGGTTGTATGAAGAGGATGCATATTTTGCAGAGGATTGGAAGGCATGCAGAAAACCATGGAGTATGGATCGAACACCATTCTTAGAGTACCACATTCAAGAAGGATTCTTGTTCAAGAACCAATAGTTATGTGTTCCACATAGTTCAATACAGTTGAACCTCATTAAAGAGTTACATAGTGGCGGTTTAAGACATTGTGGCATGGACAAAACTATTGGGTATGTGTTATATTCTTTGCATGACTAGCTCGAGTGTGTTATATTCTTTCCCTCGGGAAACATGTCTCTTTTTTGCCTCTTTTTCCGTGTCCATTGTTGGGCGTTTTTTCAGCACATGGTTTTTTTTTCCAATGGTTTTCTATTTTCGGTTAAGGAATTAGGGTTGTTGACTAATCCAGGTCATTGGGTCAGGGTTTTGGATGTCGTTGGCTCCTATATGTAAATTGTATTGTAAACAATGTATGATATGAATGAATACAAAATATGTTATTTTCTATGTTTGGGTTTCCAGGGGGAAAAATATCTATGTAATGTGTGTATCTGCCATTGTATAGTTTTTGTTCTTTTATTGAAAATCTATTTGCATTAAATAATTGTACAGGGTTAAAATCTACATTTTGTATCAGAGAAATTATTGGCTTCATGGGGATTCCTTTGTGGTCAAGGGTTTGGCTTGGGACTGTGATAAGCCTTGTTACAGTGGGAGATCTATGATATTGATTCTTCAGGTGAAGAGAAATGATGAGCAATTAAAAAATCGAGATAGAGAAGTTTAATGGGAAACGTTTTGAGTTGTGGATGATCTGTTGGTGGATAGAGATCAATGGATCACGGTGGATCCAGGTACTACACTTACAGGAACTTCAAGATATGATTGGAAAAAGTTGGATAAGAAGGTGAAGAGAACAATCTGTCTCTGTCTTGCATATTCAGTATTATTGAATGTTTCAGAGGAAGCTACAACCAAGGACTTATGGGATAAGTTGGGGAAATTGTATTAGTCTAAGTCCCTAGTAAATAAACTATCCCTGAGAAAGAAGTTGTATAACCCGAGGATGAGAGATGGAGACTCAGTGGCAGAGCATTTGAATTCCTTCAATACTGTGGTAAGTCAGTTAGTGTCTATTGAGATAAAAATTTCAGATGAAGATAAGTGTATCAGTTTATTGTTCTCTTTACTAGACTCATGGGATAGTCTGGTTGTGGCCATAGGTAGTAATACAACTACCTTAAAGTTTGATGAAGTGGTCTCATCTTTTTTGTCGGAGGATATGAGACAGAAGAACATGGATGGACAGAGCACAAATGCATTATTTGCAAGAGGATGGTCCCAAGAAAGAAATATATCTAAGTCCTCAAGTGGGAGATCTAAGTCTAAGGGTAGATCTAAATCTCCCAGAAATTTTGTAAAGGTGTATTGGAGATGTGGAAAAGAAGTGCACTACAAGAAGCAATGTAGATCTAAAGTTGAGAAAAACAAGGGATCTGAAGAAGCTCCTTCTATAGAAGAAAAGACATCAAAGGAAGAAGGAGGGATGTGTATATGGATTCTTCAAGCACACATGTAGATAATGAGGCATGCTTGGTTGAATCAAGTGCATCCTTTCATATGACTCCCCATAGGGAGTGGTTTTTTGAATATGGAAGGTATGATAGAGGTAATGTTTTCCTAGGTGATGAATTGACAAACAAAATCATAGGATGAGGAAAAGTCAAGTTGAGGATAACATATGGAAGGACTAGAACACTACTTGGTATTTTTCACATCCCAGGATTGGCCATAAATTTGATTTATGTAAGAAAAAGGGACGATGCAGGGGTAAAAACAATATTTGAAAAGGAAACCTGCAGGATGGTTCGAGGAGAAATGGTGTTGCTAAAGGGTGTTCAGTTTGGAACTCTTTATAAGTTGAAAGGAAACATTGTTAGTGATGGATGTAATAGTTCCATTGTTCCTAATATTAGAGTTGAAGAAGAAAAAACTCCTATAGTCTCTCAAGAAAAGGTTATGATGTGGCATCAAAGACTGGGGCATATCAGAGAGAAGGGTCTTCGAGTACTACATGTTAAAGGTATGGTTGAAGGTATTTCTAACTTCTCTTTGGATTTTGATTTTTGTTAACATTGTATATATGGGAAGTAGAATCGGGTAAGATTCCCCTCTGGTGCGACGAAGGTAGGAGGAATTTTACAGTTAGTTCACAGTGATGTGTTTGGACCTATGTTGGTTACATAATTGGGAAAATATGTGTACTATGTCTCATTTATAGATGAATTCTCAAGGAATACTTGGATATATTTCCTCAGGAATAAATCTAAAGTATTTTATAGGTTTAAAGAGTTTAAGTCTCTTGTTGAGAATCAAACAGAGAAAAGAATTAAGGTGTTGAGGACAGATAATGGTGGAGAGTTATGTGGGAATGAATTTGAAGAATTATATAAGAAGTGCGGTATAGCAAGGCAGAAAACTACTCCATATACACCTCACCAGAATGGAGTTGTAGAAAGGATGAACAATAAACTGATGGAAAAGCAAGGTGCATGCTCAGTGGTGCTAGGTTAGAGAAATAATTCTGGCAAAGGTAGTGGGTACTACATGTTACATGGTCAACAGATCACCCTCGTCAACATTGGATGACAAGACTCCACAAGAGGTTTGGGCTAGTAAGAAACCTCCTCTCACACATCTCAAGGTATTTGGCTGTGAGGCCTATGTTCATGTTCCAAAGGAAAATAAAAGTAAGCTAGATAAGAAGGCTAAAAAGTGTATTTTTATTGGGTATAAAGATGGTCTTAAAGGTTATAAGCTTTGGAACCCAGAAACTAAGAAGGTTGTTTATAGACGAGATGTGGTACTTAGATAAAATAAAATGTGTTGTCAAACAGGATGTCCTACCAAATAAGGAAGAACCAAAGAAAATAGAGTTTGATTTAAAGGATGATGAATCAGACTCTACAAAAGAACAAGAATCAAAATAAGAATATCCTCATACTCTAGTATTGAGGAGATCAGTTTGGGAAACAAGGAAACTGGAAAGGTATACTCCATCTAATTTCCATTCAAATTTTTCTTTGTCTATTACTGATGATGATCCTATAACTACTAGGGAGGTAGTGGATTCAAAGGATGGAAAACTCTGGAAAAATGCCATGGATGAAGAAATGCCAGCCTTGGATAAGAATGAGGCTTGGGATTTAGTGGAGTTGTCGACTAGAAGAAATACCATTGGAAGAAAATGGGTATTTAAAAATAAGTTGAATTCATAAGGCAAAGTAGAGAAATATAAAGCTCGGTTAGTAGCAAAGGGTTATTCCTAGGTTGAGGGAATTAATTTCGGTGATATTTTTTCTCATGTTTCCAAGTTAACTTCTATTAGATTTATGTGATTAGTTGTTGTTGTGTTTGATTTTGAAGTAGAACAAATGGATGTGAAGATAACATTCCTACATGGGGATAAGGATGAATAAATATATATGAAGAAACCATGTGGAGACAATATTGCAGAGGTTAAATCAGAGAAAATATGTGGTTAAATCAGAGAAAATATGTGGAGACAATATTGCAGAGGTTTAATATGCAGGAATGTAAACCGATTAGGGTCCCTATTCATGTTGGTGTAAAGTTATATGTGGATCAGTGTCCCAAGACACAGGAAGAGGAGGAGGACATGTCTCATGTTCCATATACGAGTACAGTTGGAAGTTTGATGTATGCAATGGTATGTACTAGACTGGGCATTGCACATGCAGTGGGAGTTTTGAGCAGATATATGTCAAAACTAGGGAAGGAGAATTGGACATCAGTAAAGATGTTTCCAGGTATTTATGTGGCACTGCTAGCTATGGATTGTTCTACCAAGGAAGACCGGGACTGTACAAAGTGTTGGACATACATGGATTTATAGATGCAGACTGGGTTGGAGATATGGATCATAGAAGATCTACAAGCATGTATGTGTTTAACATGTTCAGAGGAGTAATTAGTTGGATGAGAAAAAGACAATCTGTAGTGGCACTTTCAACTATAGAAGTTGAATACATGGAAGCCACTCATGCAAGAAATGAAGTAGTATGGTTACAAAGATTGTGTTCAAGTATTGGGTTGGTACAGAAAAATGTAAGGATATATTGTGACAGTCATAGTGCATTTTTTTCTAGCGAAGAACCCGACTTATCATTCAAAGACAAAGCATATTGATGTTCAATATCACTTTGTGAGAGACATGGTTGAAGAAAAGAAAGTATTTTTGATGAAGGTGGACACATTGAAGAATGTTGCAGATTCATTAACAAAATCTGTGAGCACTGAGAAGTTATTTTGATGTAGAGGATCTATGGGCATTGTTTCCCTAGATTGTTGACTATGTAACCCGGTAATCCACTATATGTGTAACTTCCCCGACCATCAACCCCACTTTCGGGCAATGCTACTATGCGGAATAACACTTATAAAGTATGCATTTAAATGAAGTTAAATGACTTAACATAGATTAAACACATAATTACCATTAACACACAAAATTAATTAGAATTAACAATAATTCCACTTGCAATAGAATACATGATAATATTACAAGCATCACAGACATGCATTTTAATTGAAATTAAACACATAATGATACTTATCTTTGAAATTGTAGTAACTCCACTAACTATGTGCAGACCTTCCACGAACCTCCCAGCCTTAGACCACGTTGCTCATCACACTCAACAGTGAGTCACCCTCGAGCTGGGACTAAGCTCCACCCAAGGCAAGCGAATCCTATACTAGGATGAGGTTACAGGAAAACTGCACAGAGCAACCGAAATGATTCTCTCCAAGAGCCTTCTTACACCCACTACTCATGGACTGTCATTCCCCACATGCCTATTCCATCCGAGAGTATACACCTTCACAAGCATAGTCCATCGGTGCTTCACCTCCCTCTCTGGGTCTCGGAAACAGGTCGGATTAGGAATTCTATGAGCTCCATTGCTGGTGCTGGACTCTCTCTTGGAGAAAACCACTTCCCAACAGACTCTCTCACCTGGAGAGAGTTTCTCATAGGCCTGACAACCCACCTCTTCAACCATGGTCCTGACAACCCTCTTCTTCAACTAGTTTCATCCCAATTCCCGCAAGGTGCAGATAACAAAAACACAATTCCACTCAGTAAAAATAGAAGGAAACAACCCAAAGAGAGTTCGGGTATGTAATCATCTTTGCAAGGGTGGATAGGTTGGTTTCACAAGATATAAAAGTGACATGAATCAATCCATGGGTTTGCCACTGGTTTCAGGGTGCGTGACAAGGAATCCATGCAGAGGTTGAACACAGACTCAACAATTCAGACAAAGGATGCATCGACTTCTCAGGAAAACATCACAGGTTGGCCTCACGGTTTCGGGTTTAAGATCTGTGTGAGGTACGCAAAGATCAGATGCAGAGGCCACACAGTTCAGAAAATGGACGCAAGAATGGAGGATAAACCTCCATCACGGCTCAATTCTTGGGTTAAATTTCATTTTCCTGGGCCAACACATGTCGCCCATGAAGCTACATGCACTCCATCAAGTATGCGTTCCCTTTTTCCAAAAACTTAGGATAAAAATATACCTTTCACACCACTTTGGAATAATAATAAATTATTATTCTCAAGGACTTAATCCCTTAAGCTTAGCCCCTCTTTCCAACCTTTCATCCCCCTTTCCCTTAATCACCTTGTGGAATCTTAGTCCCCCATCACTCTTTCTTCATGGTCGGTCTACACGCAACGATGTTTAATCTTTATTAATGTTCTGTATAATTACATATACAAAACAAGATCCTAGTCTATAACACTTAGGCTCTCCGACCTAATAAAAACATAATCCCACCAACTTATCAATACTCGACTCACCAGCCTACAAAACATGATTACAATTCTTAATATAACTGGGGCATGCCCTTGGGGTATTACAATCCCCTCCCCTTATTTTTGCATTGTCCTCAGTGCAACTCTTTACACAACATCAACAACATTTTCAAAATATTCAAAACGATGTGGGTATTATGCCCACATAGCATCTTCATGCTCCCATGTCATGTCCTTAGGACTGTACTAGGTCCACTGGACCTTTACAAGCCCTATGGCTCGATTTTGGAGTTGTTTTCTTTTCTGGTCCAATATTCTCATAGGATGCACTTGCAGGACACCTTCTTTCTCCACCTGAATCACATTCCAATCGATTACATGATTAGCATCAGGTATATATTTCTTAAGTAATGAAACATGAAACACATTATGTACAATCATGGATGTAGGTAATGCAAGCATATATGCAACTGGCCCAATCCTTTCTAAGATTTCAAATGGCCCACAAAATCTGGCTGTCAACTTGGCACAGTTTCCCAGCTTCAGGGAACTTCTATTGGCTTTTACTTTCAGGAAAACATGATTACCCACTTTAAACTCTCTGTGGGTTCTGTTTTTATCAGCATATATTTTCTTCCTGTCTTGGGCAACCTTTAAATTCTGCTTAATTTTTCATCATTTTCTCTTCCATTTCCTTGAGAAACTCTGGCCTAATTACTTCCCTATCAAAATTCTATGTAGCATTTGCAGCTTCCAAAATTCTTCTTTTAATATCAGTTTGGTACATGCTAATAGTTGTAGCATGTAATTCATGCACTCTCCTGTTGAGTGAATCAACCACTTTATTCTCCTTCCCTTTGATATGATTGATATCAAAATCGTACTCACAGAGAAACTCCAACCACCTACTCTGTCTAGAGTTCAAGGTTGGTTGATCAAACAAATATTTTAGACCGTTGTGGTTTGTTCTTAGTTCGAACCTCCTTCTCATGAGGTAATGCCTCCATTTATTTAGAGCGTGAACAATGGTTGCCAACTTTAAATCATGCGTTGCATAGTGCCTTTCGTTCTCTTTCAACTTTCTGGATTCATAAAAAATTACGAATCCATTCTGACCGAGGAATCCTCCCAGTCCTTATTTGCATGCATCAGTACAAACCATGAAATCCACATTTTGATCTACAATCTTCAGGATTGAAGCACTGTTTAACAGTTGCTTCAATTACTGGAAGCTTCTCTCACAATCTTCTGTCCACTGAAACTTCTTCTCCTTCCTTTGCAAGGAAGTGATAGGGTGAGCTATCCTCGTGAACCCTATGATAAACCTTCTATAATAACCAACTAGATCCATAAAGGATCTGAATTCCATCACATTCTTTGGCGCTGACCATTCTCTGATGGCCTCAATCTTCTCAGGATCTACAACTATCCCATCCTTGAAAATAATATGCCCCAAGTAATGGATTTTCTCCTGATAAAACGAGCACTTGCTCAAGTTGGCATACAGTTGGTGCTCTCTTAGCACCTACAACACCATCCTCATATGTCGTTCATGCTCTTCCTCTGACTTGGAATACTCCAGAATATCATCCAGGAAGACTATGACAAACTTGTCTATATAGTCCCTAAATACACCATTCATTAGGCACATAAAACCAACGGGTGCATTTAACAACTGAAATGGCACCACTGTGAATTCATAGTGACCATACCTTGTTCTGAAGGTGATCTTTCTGATGTATTCATCCTTTATCCTTACATGGTGATATCCCGACCCGAGATCTATCTTTGAAAATATCTTCGCATCCTTCAACTAATCAAAGAGGTCATCAATCCTCGACAGAGGATATTTGTTCTTTACAGTTACTTTATTCAATTGTCTGAAATCGATAAACAATGTCAACGTCCCATCCTTCTTCTTCACGAACAAGACTGGGGCACCCCAAGGTGACACACTTGGGTGTATATACCCCTTCTTCATAAGCTCTTCAAGCTGCAATTATAGTTCTTTCATCTCTGGTGTACTCATTCTATAAGGAGCTTTTGATACTGGAGCTGCTCTAGGCATCAAGTTTACAGAGAAATCAATATCTTTCTTCGAGCGTAGTTCAGGTACCTCCTGAAATACATATTCAAACTCCTTTAGTACCGCATGAACTCCAATATTTGAGACCTCATCCTTAGATGCTTCCTCCACATGGGATGCAAATAATTGACAGCCTTTCCTGTAGTGCTTCTTCAACTGCATTGCTGAGATTTCTCTGATAGCAAAAAATCTGGGAATTCCTTGGACTGTTCTCTGATTTCCTTCCTCGTCCAGGAAAGTGAATGCCTTGTTATTACAGTCCAAGATGGCATGGTGCTAGTCCAACCAATCCATCCCAATTAGACAGTCATAAGAACCTAAAGGCAGAACATTCAATTCATCCTTTGTGCTCAGTCAATTCATGTCCACTGGAAATGACTTAACTAACTCAGTGAATTTTCTCTTGGTTCTTGTATCTAGCTGCACTAACCAAGACTTTTCATGTTTGCTTCTTGACAATTGAAAATTTTCCACCACTCTAGGATCTACATAACTATGGCTATCCCCAGAATCAATCAAAATAGTGAAGGGATGGTTATTGATCATACCTTCCACTTCAATCATGTGCGAATGATATTCAACTTGCTTATTGTCCAGGGCTGCATAGATCCTTGGAATTCTACTACTCATGTCCTTCATTGTTTCATCCTGCTGAACATTGTGGAAATTTCTCACTTTGTCATTTCCGTGGGGGAAATTTTTGTACTTATGGTTTCCCTGACAACCCCAACACTGAATGGGTGTCTTCCTTGGGCTTTGTACCCCTATGTCAGCCATTCTTGGCTCTCTAAACGATGTCTTTCCTTGAGGACTATTTCTGAAAAAGGGAGGTTTGTTTCCCTTCTACCTCTGATCTTTCTTAAAAAAATTCTGGTCATCCCAAGACTTCCAAAAAGAAAGCTTTTCTTTTTGCTTCTCATATATACATTTTTCTCTTCTTATCGTTTCTCCCATAGTCTTAGGGTCATCATACTGAATCTTATCCCCAATGGAAGGTGGAAGTCCACTCAGATACCTTTGAATCTTGACAGTCTCATCCTTGATGAACATAACATACTTCAGTAATTCCAAAAACCTTCATTCGTATTCATCAATGGTCATGCTTCCCAGCTTGAGTTCAAATAGTTCTTTCATCTTTCTATCATAATATCTTTTAGTCAAGTATTTCTTCTCGAAATATATCTTGAATTCTCTCCAAGTGATATCTTTATCTCTAATGTGTTGCACCTAGAGAAGTTGATCCCACCACATGGATGCTTTTCCTTTCAGTTGATACATCACAAATCTTCCTTCTGCATGAGAGGAATAATTATGTAGTTGGAAATATTTCCTCATGCCAAGCAACCATGTCTCAGCATATTCCTCCTTCTTATGTTCTCCATCAAATGTAGGAGGCTTAATCTTTTTCATTTCTCCCTTCAATTCATCCACTCCATATCTCTTGTGCTTTCTGGTAGGAGATGGGATTGAACTACTGTGTGCCCTCCTCTTGGAGTGACCTTGAGAGTGATGATGGTGTCTACCAACACTCCTTGATATTATTCTTTCAGAAGTCTGGTGACTCCCTATTTTTATAGAGTCTCTCTCCTTGTCCAACTTATTTTTTATTCTCTCCAGACTCTTCATCAACTTTAAGTTGAATTCTCCTTGTTGTTCCTTAGATTTCATGAGATTTCTGCTATCTTCTTGGTGAGTTTGGGCATCTTTCTGCAATCTTTCAATGATTTTCATCATATTTCCATCCTTATCTATCTCTTCTCCATGCCCATTGGAGTTTGACCCTTCAACACCCAAATGAACATCCATCCCTTTAGCTTTGTTCTCAGAACTGGAATCATTTTGTGTCTCTTCCATTTATTTTGCACTTAGTGGAAATTCTATTCGGTTCTGGCACTCATTAAACTTATTCAAACACAATATGAAGACAACCAAAACTTTTCAGGCCATTATTCATTAACAAATACCATATCATTCATAAAAAAAATTGACTCAAGATAACGTTCAGTTTTCATTCTCTGTGATTCTCGTTCAACCAAGAATCCTCACAGATTTCTTCTTTTGGAGCTCTACTCTGCTACGTTTTCGGGCACTAACCCCGTTCTCGTAGTTCCCCTACCCACACGAACATGGGTTGTGACCAAGCACTATATCAATAAGTGTGCACTTGGGCCTTCGGTCTTTGGCTTCGGAATATTTCCAAGCATAACACAACAGTCACTTGGAGTTCCGAGTTACCAAACTTGCATAGTAGGGTGAATCAACGGTCCACATCTACCCAACATCCTACGATGGACACTTCACTGTGGAACTTAAATAATGTGAGTTCCGGGACCTCAGGATTTTAGAAGATTTCACATCCGCACACTCTGAACCATTAATCTTCGAACACTCCCATGTCACCCTAGACAACGTTATTGTTACACGTCAAAATTACTCACTCCGATAGTGTCGCAAGTGTCGTCATTACAAGTGTTGTAAGTGTCGCATCTTGTCCGCAAGTGTCTCATCTTGACCACAAGTGTTGCAAGTGTAACAAACACTATACTACCATCTTTCATATGTCGTGCCTCTAATGACATCATAAAGACACTTAAGACACCTCAAAGGTTAGTTTGTAAGAAGATAAATCACTTGACAGGAAGTACAAGCCTTTTGACATTGAGAAAACCACAAAAAATGGATTTTGGAGAGGAGAGCTCCCCTACCCACTGTCAGGGAGTGTTGGCACTCCCTGAGCCTCCTTGGGGGAGTTCTTGAGCACCCTGTGCACCCTTTTGGGGGAGCGCTACCCTTTTTTTAGCAAATTCTGGGTTTGTTGAGGCAAATAAGGGAAGAATCCCTCAATTGTTGAAGGTAGTTGGATTCGAATAGATGGTCAAGACATGATCTTAGGGGATATCCTCACCTGAAGGAGAAGAATCCTCAACTCATCCCAAAGATATCTCAAGTGGTTGAACCTCTCCAAGGTTATATAAGGAGGCCTTCTCATGGTGAATGGTACAATGGAGATTGAGAATTACATCAAACTTATGATCTCATGAGTGAGATGCCATCAAAGAAATCAGTGGAGATTATTTGAGAAAAGGGATTGGGCAAGGAGAACCGGAAGAAGTTGTTGCACCTTCATTCAAAGGATTGTAAATACTTTTACTTGTTCTCATTAATATAATCAATGCTTGGCCTGTTTATTTCAAACTTGTGCTTGTTCAATATGAGTTTGTATGTAGTATATGGATCTATGATTGAGCTAATCTCAGTAGAGTAGGAAGTCCATTGTATCTTTGTTTGTTTTGCAGGACCTATTAGGGAGCCCAAGATCGAAGCTCATCCAGGACTTTGCAAGGACAAACGTCGCTAATAAGGTACATATCTTTCTCCTTATTTTTCATTCATTAGCTTGATTAGATCTAAAAGGAAGTCAGTGTCCATGCTAAGCAATTTTCTGTCTTGGCCTTAGGAGTCTAGAGGCCAAGAGGGAATCCACTTGTCCGCAGGGGGATTCACCTTCAACAAAAATTGGTGACTCCGCTGGGGAGGATCTTTGATTTTTGTTTCCATTCCCAGATCTTGTTTTGGCCCTTTTCCCACTGATTTGATCTTCTCCATATTGTCATGTTGATTCTTAGATTTTTTTGATTGCCTCTTTATGTCATCAGGATCAACCCGATTGACTGAATTTCCTTCATTTTTTGAGTTTTTGGACATTTTTCTGAGTTTTTGGAGCAGAGTGCTGCCCCCTTGTTGCTATCAGAGCGCTAGCACTCCCCTGTAGCCTTACACAGAGCATTGGGACACTCTGGTGCCCCTTACACCAGAGAACTACCCCTTTGTTGTGAGAAATTCTCCATAATATTCATCTTTTGAACCTATTTATGGGTTTTGGCATTTGCTCAAGGTCCCATACTCTCAGTCCATCTTTATATTGGCTTTCAAACACCCTTATTTTGTTAAGAACCAAATATCAATATAGCATAGAAAATCCTCAGAAAAAGTACTCAACGCCTTGAAAAAGAGATAATTTCATATAATAAGCCTCTTCGAGGGGGCAACCTCCTTTTACCCCACTTAAATGTTCAAGTACAAGA
>ML824452.1:40103-67493 GCA_009831015.1 Picea engelmannii | reverse complement strand
GTTTCCTTACGAGACCTCAGAGCGGCCAATGGAGCCGTTAAACTCGTCAGGGTGGTCCATACCAAACGGCTTGGGTTATTTAGACAACCCCGGACCGGTTCCACTCTCCCAGTTGACGGATGGACTGTTTCGCCCGTCAACAAGTTGATTTCGAACTTGTTATCCTACCCATACGTTCAGATCGGACTATCGTCTATACCCACCCAGGGGCTGACTGTGGGTTGGTGTCCGCAGTTGCCATAATCCTTAGGTACTTACATGAGGTGATAGTGAAGGGAAGTCTCACTGTACCTGGGACAAACATTGTTCAAACTCACTCGGACTCCTTGGAGGGTAAATCCACAATTACTGCATGGAAGCTTGCACCAAGGTGAAAGTCCATTAAGCAGGTCACCATTGTAACCGCTCCACCATATCCTAGCCCCTTATTGACTTGATCATGCGATGTTCGATTTCATCACCAACTAGTACGATCATTGAGAGAAGTTTTGTTTGCTTGGTTTTGATTCTTAGATTTTATTAGCATATTTTGTTTCTTTTTCTTAGTTGGCCCTAGATTTTCAGCGTGTACTATTATTCTCCAAAATTGAGCCTGTAGATGATAAAGGTATTCTCCGATCACATAGGATGTAAGGGCTTCCTCTGGAAGGCTACCAACACTTACCTCCTAACCCTCCAGAAGACAACTATCGTGGAGATGTAGAAAATCAATCTGACACTGGAAGTGTTGTTGCTCCTTCGTTAGATAACTTAGAAGGCACTTTAGTTACAGTTGAGAATCCCACTCCTCACACTACATATATATCGTTAACCCCTCTTGAACCACATTTTCTTCGTTTAGAATCCCTTGGGAATTTCATAGACGAAGAGGTCCCACAGTTACCTGCGAGAGCTTTTACCGAGACATATATGGGATGCACAGAACCAACCTTCGGTGATGAGTATAGGACTCTTGTTCATCCTACCACTGCAGTAGATACAAATCCCACACCTTCTCATTCTATATGGAGGACTTCTTCAGGACACGATCTCTATGAGAATTTTGAATCCTTTCGACAACCCTTCAATCCTCATGACCCTCCTGTTGAAAGTGGGCCATCTGGTCAAACGATGAATCACCCCTTCGATCAGGTCATTAAACCTATTGTTGTGTCATAAAAAGTCTATCCTAATGCTGGAATCATCACCTCTACTCATTCCCAAGGCACTTTGATCCCTACCCCCTCTTTTACAAACTTTCACTCTACAGCTCCACATGTTTCGCACTATCCTGCTGGGACATCTTTTCACTCGAGAATGTAGACCCTTGCCAACCAAATACAACCGACTGGAGGGAAACCACTCTCTCGCGGACCTGTCCCTCCTAGAAGACCACCATCCTATGGCGGGCCTACCCCTCCCAGGGGACAACCCCCTTTTCATGTTCTTCCCAGAGGGAAACCTCCCTTTGCCAGTCACACCTCAGTCATTAATCCACCGCTGGCGGGGGGGAAACCTTCATCTATTGGAAACCCTTCACAATCTTGGGGAGTATTTTTCAGAGGCAGATTTACCCAACCCCATGTTGGGGGGCACTTATATCATAACCCACAAGGAGGAGTATCAAATCTTGTTCCTTCTGGACCGTCTTATGGAAAACCATATCCGAGCAGCATCCCAAACACCACCTAGAGTCCTCAAGGAAAACAACCTTATCCTCCCCATGGGTCTAATGTGTATCCACCTCCGGGATCTACTCCTTACCCTACTCAAGCGTATAATGTTCATCCTCTTTCTAAGAAAACGAATCACCCGGCTTATAATGCTCATAAGCCACCAGGTTATGCAAATTTTTCTCAGCCATCATTGAATCGTGTTTATCATATTCAACAACAACCATATGTAGGAGGACCTTCTGGTTACAACTATCCACCTAGCCCAGTTTATGGTCCTACTAGTGTTCCTATGCCACACCAATATCATCCACAAATTAACCGACAACTACCTTTCCTTGCAACTCTAGATCTCCCTGACTTGTCTCAGTTAACTAATGATCTTATTTTTCATTCACCGATTTGGCCAGTTATTCCAGCTAAACTTCCTTCTGATATTTTGAAATATGACAGAAAATCTGGAGAAGATCCAAATAACCATGTGATGAATTTCCATTTGTGGTGTTCATCAAACTCCCTCTTGGATGATTCTATACGTTTGCGTCTTTTCCAACGAACACTTACGGTCTTAGAAACAAAGTGGTATATTGAACTACCACGTGCTTCTTTTCAAGATTTCAATTCCCTTGCGATGTCTTTCCTCACGCATTTTCAACTACCTATTCGCTATGATACAAGTATTGAACTCTTGACCTCCCTTCTTCAAATTGACTATGTTCATATCTCTGACCATATTCATGAGTGGAGACGATGACGAAGGATGATCAAGGTAATCATTCCTGACATATTATTGGTGGAATGGTTTGCTAAATCACTTTTACGCCCAATCACTCTTGATGTCACTATGGGTGGCACAGTCACCGAGGAAGAAACCATTTCTTGGGCTCAATACTTAGATTTTGTTTATTCACAATCTCGTACTTTGTATGATTTGCTTCTGAATGTTTCTCGAGCTAATACTGATCCATCCAAGCCATCATCCTCATCTCATGTGGACAATGTTATCGGTTCTGTCAAAACTCAATCTACATCCCAATCGACCACACTCTCCTCTCTCCCCCCAAACTCAGATCTTTGAGGTGAATGTAGTTCAATCTGCCCCTTCACAACAATCCAAAGGTAATAAGAAGACAAAAAATAAATCAAAAAATACTAATAACAATGAACAACCAAAAAATCAAGATCAAACACCTGCTACTGAAAAACAGCCACAACAGAAACTGAAATTCCCGTGCATCATTTGTGGTGATGATCACTAAACTCGAGACTATCCACATCGCAATGAAATGGAAAAACGTTTCCAAGGAAATTCACAACCTACTGTGCTTACTCAACCTTTTCCATAGCAGCAATCCATGGTTGCTAAAACCCCCTCTCTCGGGGGCAGTTCTAGCCATCTTCATGATGAGGCCTCGACGAGTGCACATATTTATATGTTTAATGGGATTAATTTGAACACTCGCTCTAAGACATACGACACACTAGGTAACCCTAACAAAGGAAAAGACACTAACGGTACCAATACTTTACCGGATACATCACCATCCTCCTTTAGTCCTCCATCGGTTAATCCTCCGTCTAGACCACTTAAGATTGAGAAACCTACGTTCAACTCTATCTTACGCCCTCCTCAGAGAACTATCCACAAAGCTACCTTTAATCCTAGTTCACGTGCCGCCTAGAACTACAACATTGTTGAAGATTTGGCTCAAGCACCGTGTGCTATGTCTACGTTAGAATTTCTACAGCACTACCCAAGTCAACGTAGAACGCTCTTGGTTGCTATTGGTGTTGTTGATCCTGAGTCATCCAACCATATCATGTTTAACCTGGACAATTATGTGTCTCGACTCTCCCACCAACTTTATTTCCAAGATGATGTTGTTGTTCACAATCAACAAATCCACCGAACTATTCTAGATGAGGGAGCCTCAACTTGTGTCATGTCTTTAGAATGTTGGAAAGGTTTAAAATCACCTGCACTTAACAAATCCCCAATGATGTTACGCGCCTTCAATGGGTGAGGTTTTCATCGTCATGGGATTTTACAGTCCCTGCCCATCCAATTGGGTGGAAAAATTGTCATTGTTGATGTCGAGGTGGTCGATGCTCCCCTCGATTACAACTTGTTACTTGGAAGAAGTTGGTTTTATGCTACGATTGTTGTTGCCTCATCGGTCTTTCGATGTGTACAATTTCCTCATCAGAGAAAAATTTTCACTGTTGATCAGTTACATTTCTGCACGACCGATGCTCGCGCTCCCACTACCAACAATATTCCTTTCTTGGGAGAACACAAGATCATGTATGAAAGTGTTGGTATTGGCTTACTGAAAGCTTCTAGCCTCATGGGTAACTTCCTTGCACCACTTCCACTGACTACACATCATATTTCCACCGTCGATATGATTTCGACTGCGACTTATCAATATTTGGAATCATCTAACCCTTGGATTGTACCTAGTTCGTTGAAATTCGATGTACTAGGTGACACTGTGCCACTTAGTTCAGATGAAACCTCATACATTTCTATCCAACCACTTCTCCCTCGTTGGATGACCAACGTCTATTGGCACCCGACAGTTACTCAATGCCATCACGATTAAGTTCCTTGTTGTCTGCGATCGACTACATTTCCCCAATTTTTTCTTCTGATGAATCTATTAAGGAAATGTTGAGAATTGACGAGCTACCTTGAAATGATAACCTTCATCGATCCTCTTTTCTTCCCCCTCGTGAATAAATTTGGGCAGATATACACTCTATCTCCCCTCCTGATGTTGATTTTCCATCGTCTCCCATGCTTTCAACTTCCGATGATTTGGATCTGGTAGTTGACATGGTGATCTCTTCGGTAGGGCTATTGGAGCCTAATCATCTTAACCCTGTCGCGACCCTCAACATGTGTTACTTCTAGAGTGATTTTCTTCCATCTAGTGAAGATCTCTTGGAATCCATGATCGAGTTTTGTCCCTTGATATGGTTTTCTACTAGAGCGTTATTCTCTTGGAAGCCATGATCAAGAAAAGTCCATGAGCACAGTTTCTCTTCTCTGTAGAAATCTCGTTAAAAAATGAAACAGAGGTCACGAGCATAGTTTTTATTCTCTGTGACAAGCTCGTTAAAAAATGAAATAGAGGTATCGAGCATAGTTTTCTCTTCTCTGTCGTAATCTCGTTAAAAAATGAAACAGAGGTCACGAGCACAGTTTCTCTTCTCTGTGGAAAGCTCGTTAAAAAAAGAAACGAAATCTTTGAGCATAGTTTTTCTCTCTGTGGCAAGATCATTAAAAAATGAAACAACAATCTGGGGATTGAACCTGGAGCCCTGAGCATAGTTCTTTTTCCTGTGTCAAGCTTGTTAAAAAATGAAACAGTCACCTCTCTTGAACCTTCATTTCATCCACCTATATCCTTTTTCTCCATCTAGTACAGAAATTGGTGACAACCTCAAAGTCGGTGAATGAATTGAATCTTGGAGGGCATGTCTCCAGTATTTGATGATCATTCTGGAGCTAAGCCACTAGCTTTCAAGATGGGGGCATACCGATCTTAGTCTTTGTTCTTTCTCGTGCTCGTAAATACATGAGAATGCAACCGGGTAAACTTTTATCTCTTTTTCGGACCCGCATGGATATACAAAAAAGGAACCCCTTGGAGTCGCCTTTGAGCTCTTTTCAAACTCTCTAAACATGAAAAGATTTTCGAGTGATATTGCTTCCTTTCCCACTCATTAAAAGGTTTGAAAGGGCGTCTTTCGAGTGATAATTTATCTCTTTTTCGGCCTCGCGAGACTAACATTACGAAAAAGGACAACATTGGAGTCGTCTTTAAGTTGTTTTCAGACTCTCTAAATATGAAAAACCACCAAGTTTACCTTCTCTAGACTCGTTAAACAATCATACATTGAAGGGCCCATATGGGATCGAACCCTTACGTCTTCCAGTTCTTTAAACAAAGGAATAGGGACTTACCAAAGTTGAGTCATATTGAGCATGTGTTACCCTCCTCGAGCTCGTTAAATTAAAAAGAGGTACTCGTCTATCTGGATGGGGGGAAAATTGAAAGAAGTAAGTCAACAAGTTTTTTGAGAACACTACCAGTAGCCCTTACAGTCGCCCTTGAACACGACACTTTGTCTTTACACACATTTTAATCCGCTGAACCTCTACACTAATCCAATCCTCTGAGTTTCTTTTACTCCTTTGGGTCACCTGACGAAAGTCACTGTATCCACTGCATTATTTTGTTTTGGTCCATGTCAAGTTTTTGTTGTTGTGTCTCAGTGTTCAAGGGAAGTATCTGCCTCGAGAGTCAGCCATCACAAATATCCTGTTTCAATACCCATGTCAATCCATGTTCATTTGATCTGCCAATTACATCTCTGTGTTAGTTTCATGTCGTTGATGGGGGAATACATCAAGGCCCTCCTTCGACGAGTCTATTCATGTCGACTTCAACACATTATCCAGGAGCTAAACTTAAAAACCAGTTAGTACCTTGGGACCTGCATGCCTCAATGGCAAGCTTCCTCACATCCGACAGTGGGTTTACATCATTGACCCCTGATCGGATGATTCCAAGGATGTTCAACTTCATCTCATTCATTCACATTCATTGGAATGTACTAGAGTACCTTGGGAATCATTGACATCAATGGTGATCTCCCTCGCGCTTGTTAACGGTTTACATCATTGACCGGTAATCAAGTGGTTTCTATCATGTTCAACATCAGTAAATATATTCACATGGTTAGATTCATACTACATCGGGATCGGTAAGAAGACCCTGGGTTGAGTTTTCACTCTTATATATACTTTGCCCAGGTTTCGAAGGAGTTCTTTTGAACTATGACACATATACTGTTACATAGATCCACTTTGTATTGGTCATGGCTATGTCTTGTCATCTTGTAGATCCACTATGTATTCTTCATGGCTACGATCAGTTTCAGGTCATAGAAGTATAGATCCACATTGTATCTACAGTGGCTATACCATTTTTTCAATATAATTATGGATCCGCAGTGTATTTTATGGTGGCCATACCTAAAAAGTCTTTATCACTCAAGCATAGGTATGCATGCCTTGGGTTTGAAACATGTCATAATATTTGTTTGATGGTTGTGTGTAGATTTTTCCAGTTTATTTGCATCCATACCCTTGCTTGAAAAATTCTACAAAGTACTTCAGTCATCATCATATTCTAACTTCGTACTCTGGGGGGCAATCTGTTATACCTCAAAATTACTCACTCTGATAGTGTCACAAGTGTCATCATTACGAGTGTTGTAAGTGTCACATCTTGACCAAAAGTATTGCAAGTGTCACAAACACTATACTGCCATATTGCATATGTCGTGCCTCTAACGACATCATAAAGACACTTAAAACACCTCAAAGGTTAGTTTGGAAGAAGGTAAATCACTTGACAGGAAGTACAAGCCTTTTGACATTGAGAAAACCACAAAAAAATGGATTTTGGAGAGGAGAGCTCCTCTACCCACTGTCAGGGAGTTCTGGCGTTCCCTGAGCCTCCTTGGGGGAGTTCTTGAGCGCCCTGTGCACCCTTTTGGGGGAGCGCTACCCTTTTTTTAGCAAATTTTGGGTTTGTTGAGGAAAATAAGGGAAGAATCCCTCAATTCTTGAAGGTAGTTGGATTCAAATAGATGGTCAAGGCATGATCTTAGGGGAGATCCTCAACTCATCCCAAAGATCTCTCAAGTGGTTGAACCTCTCCAAGGTTATATAAGGAGGCCATCTCATGGTGAAAGGTACAATGGAGATTGAGAATTACATCAAACTTATGATCTCATGAGTGAGATGTCATCAAAGCAATCAGTGGAGATTATTTGAGCAAAGGGGTTGGACAAGGAGAACCGAAAGAAGTTGTTGCACCTTCATTCAAAGGATTGTAAGTACTTTTACTTGTTCTCATTAATATAATCAATGCTTGTCCTGTTTCTTTCAAACTTGTGCTTGTTCCATATGAGTTTGTCTGCAGTAGATGGATCTATGATTGAGCTAATCTCAGTAGAGTAGGAAGTCCATTGTATCTTTGTTTGTTTTGCAGGACCTATCAGGGAGCCCAATATCGAAGCTCATCAAGTACTTTGCAAGGACAAACATCACTAATAAGGTACATATTTTTCTCCTTCTTTTTCATTCATTAGATTGATTAGATCTAAAAGGAAGTCAGTGTCCATGTTAAGCACTTTTTTGTCTTGGCCTTAAGAGTCTAGAGGCCAAGAGGGAATCCACTTGTCCGTAGGGGGATTCAACTTCAAGAGTTATTGTGTTACATCACTTAACGTTTTCCCAATTGTGGGGGCATGCAATGGTGGTTTGGAGTAACCCGCCTTTCATCCCGCAATTCTTATGACGTTGACACATAAACCCTTGGTGAAACCGTGGTTTGTATTGCATGACCGCCTTGGATAATTATCTTCCATGCAACATGGGTCCCCGCAATGTCTCCTGGCCGTTGATCTTGAGGTATCGTGATCAATGCCACTGTGGGTCCTCTGAACTTTAACTACGATAGGCTGGTATAATTAGGGTGCATGCCCATGAAAAAATATGCATAAAAGAGTCTAGAAACGTAATGTGGAACTTCATCATTCCATGACAACTTCCCATACGCTGCCAAAAATCTATTATAGAGGTGTCTTTCTATGTTGGGGTGCTTAAAATATTTCACCTTCAACATCTTTCTCTTTGACCCCTCTTTGAAATTAAACATATAAATTGCAACTTCATTTGAAACTCTATTTTTTACTACTTCTCATTTATCGGGGCCCATCACCTCCGACTTTCGTCTCCTCATCAAATCGATAAAACTATCATTTGTTGGCCCCATATTTTGATATGCATCCATAAAGTTTTGGAATGAATGCAAAACAATACCCAATCTTTGCTTACTCTCTCGAGGGAGATCCAAGCACCTCAAATCATTTTGCAACCTTCTTTTAACACCTGAGCATCATTCAAGGGTTATCGATTCATTATACCCTTCCCAAGGAAGCTCATCACCAACATCTGAGGGATAGGTGGACATATGTGTGTAATCTTATATTTCTTGATAACTCCCCCTAAATCCACCTTCAAACTCTTCACCAATATTGGAATCTTCATCATACGCACTCTCTCTTTCATTATCTTCTCTTGCAATAAACTCATCCTCTACACATACACATACTCATAGGTGTGTAATCTTCAGTTTCTTGATAGAGTCCCCTAAATACACCTTCACCCTCTTCACCAACATTGGAATATTCATCATAAGCACTCTCTCTTTCATTATATTCTCTTGCAACAAACCCATCCTCTACACATACACATAGTCATAGGTGTGTAATCTTCTATTTCTTGATAACTTCCCCTAAATCTACCTTCACTCTCTTCACCAACATTGGAATATTCATCATAAGCACTCTCTTTCATTATTCTCTTGCAATAAGCTCATCCTCTACACATACACATTTGAAACTAATTACAACATTTAACAGAAACAAAAAAACATAAAAAAATTAAACACACACACACACACACACACACACACACATATATAACATAAATACACAAAAACAAAATAAAAAAAATTACCGAACACGTTTTCTTGTCGTGATGCATTCCCTGCATTCTTCAGTGTTGGAGTATTAATGTTCAACCTATCTAAGAATGTTGCATCCATAGCATTATTTTGAGCACATTCTCTAGATGATCTATTCATAGGTTCATTTGATAATCTCCTCCTTTGAATAGATTTCCTTTGGTCACTACTAGTTGCCCCTCCCAAGTTTCTATGCATTGCTGAGATAGGGGTCTTTGACGTCCTCGGAGTCTCAGTCAAAGAAGGGGTTCCTATTACTCCTTCATTGGATAGCCTAGAGCATTTGTGAGGAATTTTTGGATAATCTTGTCTTGACATATCGCCTCGATCTAGATATCCTCTGAAAATCCATGAATATGAAAGTTCATAAGTTATAGAAACATAAAATGGAAATATAATTTATTAAAATACTTGAAGGCATTTAAGCATCTATAACAACTTCAAAGCATCAAATACATATAATAGGTATAACTAATTTACAAGTCCATTGCATCATGTTCAATAAGGGTCATACAATCAAGCTCTCTTTGATTACCATTGTTTAGTGACATATTCAATAAAGGTTAGTAATAGGTATAACTAGTGAAGCTTGTACTTGATCAACCAATATGAATGGACTAGATACATGGAGAACATAGACATATAGAGATAAGCTATATGTGCTTCCTAAATTTAACCTTATCATTACTAGTTAGGTCAGTGTTTCCAGCTTTCATGAAACATGTTAAGCTTATCCTATGTATTTCACCTAATTAAGGTGTGATTACTATCCATATCCTTATGAGAAAAAGGTCACTAGTGTAATCTCAATGTGCTTTGTAGATTATATGTGGTTTCATTACTCCATATACGTAATTACTGGAATACTTATATAGCTAACAAGGATAAGTAGATGTCTTTACCAAATTAGTTAGGTTAGTATTGTTTCCATTATACTAATAAGGGTATGCTTTCCGTCATAACAAGCTTCATTGAATACACATAATACGTAACAGATAGGATTGTATTACATATAACACCAGCTTAAGAAAAGATACATGATTACTTACTATCATGTAACAATATAATTTCATGTTTGTTCAATCTCTTAGTACTAATCCACTATATTTGATTATGTTACAGTTTACATATTAGGTTACTATAATTACACTATCTATGAGTAACAAGTATCATTACCTATGTTGTTTATTGGTATTAGTCAGATCATCTTAGCTAACCCATGTACACAGATTATGGAAATAAGGTAGAGCTTAATGAAAGAACACAACTATACTACTACGCATTTGACACCACAGATTCATTAGTAATGATTATTATGATGATTACATTAATAAGGAGAAGTAATACCAATAGCTAACGTGTTGTCGATATACTAAGTGTAATACAGTTGATTACTGATCTAATGGGATTACAAGGGTATTTATAGAAGAGTAAGTCCATGATGTGTTGTTACTGAGTCATTTGGTCACTACTGATATGGTAGTACTGTATAATCTTATTAGCATGATGTTCTCACCGAATGATGTTGTCATTTATTAGAAAATAGTATATCATATACAACACAGTGATCAGACCACAATTGTGAATGATTAAAGTTTGTCATATTTCTAGAGATTAAGTCAATATTCATGGCACATTATTTGATGTTTGTTTCAAGTAATTTAGGATCTGATACAATTCTAGAACCTAATTGATGGTTTAAGTCCTAGAACAACTTCGATTTGTTGCTGGAATATTTCATTTCCCAAGTTCTAGTATTTAAGGGTTTGTTGATTCCCTGGTTTAACACATAGAATATTTAAATCATTTGGCATAAATATAATATACACATACTAGAGTATAATATATTTTCACTTAGAATTAAAATGATTCATATTAAATTTGGAAACACTGACAATGACCTATATTATCCTATATGAAATCTAATGGTATATTCCTATATTTAGATGTGTAGATAGGTGAAGTAAATAAGAATATGATCTTGTTTAATATTAACTCATTTCTAGCACTATTTTGAATGGGTAAACTCTCGTTGTTTTATGGAGAACTAATCCCTTCACTTTCATATGCATGGTTAATATTTCACCTAAAAATCAATTCTTAAACTCTAATGACAAATTTCTATTGGTTTGAAGAATTTCAATATTCATGGTATCTAGTTTCTCTTTGCATGAATCAGATTGTTGATAACCCACACACTTGTAATTAATTTGTGTTTGATGCTAACTTCTGAGATTGGTTTTGGGAAACAAGGATACATCAATCTCTTTTCCATGCACACTAGATTTACATCAAACTTTGGCAAATAGATTTACATGCACAATTTGAATTCATTATGCTTAAAAAACAAAGTGAATTAACCACAATGAATTAAGCACAGTGAATTCATTGTGCTTAATTCACTGTTTAACAAACTAATTACACTAATCGGCCTAATTACACTAATTTACACTAATTTTAATTACACCAATTTACACTAAATTATACTAATTTAAAAAACTATAACATACCTACTATAACAACGACCAACAACACCAACAACGATAGAGCACAATGAATTCATTGTGCTTAATTCAATGTGCTTTTAATTCACTGTGCTTGTGAATTAAGCACAATGAATTCATTGTGCTTAATTAACTGTGTTTTTAATTCACTGTGTTTTTTTAAGCACGGTGAATTAAAATCATAGTGAATTAAGCACAATGAATTCACTATGCTTAATTCATTGTGCTTAAAAAAGAACAATGAATTATGCACAATGAATTCACTGTGCTTAATTCATTGTGCTTAAAAAATAATAGTGAATTAAGCACAATGAATTCACTGTGCTTAATTCATTGTGCCTAATTCATTGTGCCTAATTACGCTAATTAGGCTAACTAGCCTAATTACACTAAATTAGGCTAATTTAAATTACACTAATCTAATTTACACTAAATTATAGTAATTTAAAATCTGTAACATACCTATTATAACAACATCCAACAGCACCAACAACGATAGTTCACGGTGAATTAAGCAGAGTGAATTCGTACAATGAATTAAGCACATTGAATTCATTGTGATTATGCTTAATTCATTGTGCCTAATTATGCTAATTACGCTAACTAGCCTAATTACACTAAATTAGGCTAATTTAAATTACACTAATCTAATTTACACTAAATTACAATAATTTAAAAAACTGTAACATATCTGCTATAACAACATCCAACAGCACCAACAACGACATCACCAACAACACCAACTATAACAACAACCAACTGCACCAACACCACCAACAACGAAAACAACAACAACAACACAAACAACGAGAGCACCAACAACACCAACAACTACAACACCACCAACACCAACAACGACCAACAACACTAGATAGTCAACAACTCCAAAAGGATGGACTGACCGATGTGCGGGTAATATGTAAAACCTTTTTCAGTCGAAAGATTTTTTCGGACAAAAGAACCTTTCGGCCAAAAAGATGTTATCGAATGAAAAAATATGTCCCGCTAGTAAGTTTTCGGCTGAAAAGATGTTACCGGATGAAAAAAAAACTGTGCGGCTAAAATTGTACATGAAAATTGAGGGCGTCATCATGGTATCGTTCGATTTGATGTTCAAAGGTTCGGCCGAAACATCTTTTGGCCGAAAAAATAAGCCTTTCGACCGAAAGAAGTATTAGTTCGGCCGAAAAAAGGTTTCCAGGAATTCTGGAGACCCGATTCTCACAAAAGTGTTACCCACCTTCGTGATTTTACCCAAAACATGTCAATAATTTTAAAATTAGTGAATTGCTAGTGTAAATTCATTTTAACTTTGAATCTATTAAACACTTGGAGGGATCCCAAAAAAACGAGATGCAAACCTTTAGGTGGTTAAAATATATTAAGTTAAGATGGATTTAACAAAAAATGCTTTAGATTCCTCTTCTTTTAGCTATGGATATGATTAAACTTTTAGATAATGTTATATATATAGAGAGAGAGAGAGATTATTATTTAGTTAATATTAAATTTATTATTATTGTTTTTAGTTTTCTACAAAATATTTTATTGAGCTCTCTCTCTCACACACACACACACATATTATTATTTAGTTAGCATTAAATTCATTGTTATTGTTTTTAGTTTTGTATAAAATATTATATTGAACCGACATATGCTAACATTGATGTTATGGATAGGTTGTATAGGAAAAATTTACTATCGCTTAGATACTAGGCTATAAAATGCACCACTTTCTCTCGATGCAACATTCTATTTTTAAGTATAAAATAATGTATGGTTGTAATTGTGACGTGAAGTACACTCACATCCATCCAAATCAGTGTTACTATAAAGGTTTTGTTGAATTCCATAAAAAACCAAGATCTTTAATCAATTATTGCACATTTTCTTCCCTTGCACTTACCATTAAAATCATTTTAATTTTGAAGAGACTAACAAGGCATTGTAATGAAAATGAAGATTAAACATGCATTGTAACCTAGCTCAACTTATTATCCAAGTATTTAATTTTAACATGGTGTTAACAAAGCTAGGAATAAGGTTCCAAGAAAATAATCCATTACTCTCCTTAACATATTGAAGTAGGGTTTGGTGTATTACATATCCATGACACTACTTTGGATTGTAAGCTTAATATTTCATTTTTACAATTCTCAAAGTTGGAATATCTGAAATTCCATGCATAATCTATACTTGATTTAATTAGGATTTAACCATAATTACATCAAATCATAAGTTGAATGTGCTTGATGTAAATGAATTTTTACGTGCCCATAGTTTTCTCAGAAATCCAACTCGACTTGGTACACCCAAGTCGCTTGGCACCTGGGGTCGTGTAGCATCACAACATTTCCAACTCAATGGTTTGACCAAAACGAGACTACTTTTCCCAGACTACACTTCTTTCACTCAAGGTCTACACATATATACACTTTTATCTACTTGGTGAGTCAAGCCTCAACACTTAACTCTTTACCACCAAGGCACCCACCCAACTATACACTTCATTACAATTGTGTTCTTTAAAACACATATAGTTAACAAGTTCTATACTTAGCACATTATGCAACCAAGAACATAGAACATACATACATATGAGAAAGAGACACAAGTATGGTTGGGAAACACCAGAGGTGCCTAACACCCGTACAAAGCTTCTTATTATACAAGATGTTACAACAAGGTAAAATACAATGCATTTGATATAAGAAGGGAGCACTTGGCTCATCCATAAGATACAAGTTTTCCAAGTCGCCTAACTTTCCTAACCTTGTTATCTCATGTCATGCTCATACTATCATGACAAATCTATCTCATAAAACACCACAAGACTCCTTTCCATTGCATGCAATGTCAATCCCAAAGCCATCTAGCCAACTAAACACATTCCAAAGAGAACTTTCCCCGGCTCTATCCAAAGAAACTCTGCAAGGAAACATAAGTCATCCTATGTGGAGAGACTTGGCTACTTGGGGGAGATTTCCCCTTCTTTTTCCGAATCTTCCTCATAACACTTGGTGTTGTTCTTCCCGAGTTTTTGTTTCTCTAGCTCATCGCAACTTTTCCATATATATGCATCTGCCTCACCAAACCGTCACATTGTTTCATGATCGAATCGTCACCTCACTTGTGATTCACTCAAGTTGCGATACATCCAACCGACGTGATAGTTCATTGGGTCTTCGTTCCCAACTCATCCTCTCACACAAGTCAACCCCATCTTTTTGTGCTTTGAGTCATATGCATGATGTGCCCAAGGATGGTGTGCCCAAGACATCTGCATGGTGAGCATGCCCATTGGTTGTAGTCCATGGTAACATGTGCCTTAAGGCACATCGATCACTCATTTTGATCCCCAAGTAGTGCCCATCCACATAAATCTTGGCTCACCTCCTCAATTCACTTATCCAAGTCCACACTCATGCATCCAACTTAGCCAACTCATCGTACGGCCTGCCCAACCACATGCATTTGCATTCATCCAAGTCACTTAGGAAACCCAAACTTCTTTGTCTATGTTGGTCAAGAAGAGGTTCCATGCAACCTCCTCACTAAAGGCCTTACATCCCCCCCCACCAAAATTCGTTGTCGTCTTGGAAACACACATAGAAATTTTCATCTCCAAGTCTTTTCCTAAACTCGTACCCCCATCTACAACTAAGTCTACTGGAAACCCCAAGTTTCGTGCAAATTGGAAACCCTGAATTCCCCTACAAAGTGCCCCCATCATACTCTACTCTGCTGCTACTACTACCTCAATTGCTACAACCCCCAATAGAACACCAAAAATGTCTAAGTGTTCAACTAGTTCTGCAACCTCTTGTTGCACCCATACGTCAACTATTTATTCCATGTCTCCATACATTGTATGCCCCAACTCCTACACTAGTTGGGTAGTTAATTCAACCATCATGTACAATTCTTGATATGTACTTACCCATGCCAAAACATACTCTTTTCTATTTGTCTCTCCATCACTCCATCCAACTCCAAAGACTAAGGCAAGTCACCTCTCTTTCCTCACTACTATCACACCCAACCTTCATCAAGGACCTCAAATAAAACACCTAAGTGTTAGAATTTGGAATCTACTGCACGTCCATCATTCGACCCCTTTGTCATCTTTATGTGCACTAGTTCAATCAAGTGTTGAGATGATAGAAAGGCCAATCCAAACATCACCTTCACCCATTGTGGATGCACATCCCCCATGCTCAAATATTCTCACCTACATCCACAATTCGATTCATTTGCCCCATGTCCTTGGACCAAGGCAAGGTTGTTCCTTGCCTTGTTGCACTGCAAAGTATCCAAAACAAAGTCATCCATGACACCAACTATCCATTTCCACTATTTTCCATGCCAAATGTAGGTCATGAAGAGTTAGGAGACTACTGAATTTCCAACCAATTGTTCGCTTGCATGCACGCAATGGCCTTTCCAACTTCGTGATTGTGCCTGAGTTTGGACTAATCCTCCTTGGTGCCTCAATCTATTGTAAAATTTTCCTAGGTCAGTTACAACTTTGGATCCTTGGTTGAAATCTCCCATCTCCTTCATCTGCACACTAGCATGTCTTATTTTCTTCAAGTTTTGCACATTCAAACTATATTTGCACCACTACTCCAAATCACCAATCATGTTTTTTCATTCACATTCCCATGTCTTAGAACAATTAAGTTCACCCAATAATTCTATCAAGTCATGAGAAGCACTTACCCTAAGCGATTGTTTCATTGTACACTACGACTTGTCCATGCAATCCTCCAAGACAAGGTAAGTCTGTGACTCACCTCCAACCACCAAGTCACCTCTCCATGACCCAATGATAAAAACGAGTGTGGCCAACACACCCACAATCCTTAACGAACTCCCAAAATGAACAATCCAAATTTCTCCAAGTCAATTGAGTCACCCAAGAATTCCATGCCTCAAAAAAGAGCACGTCTATGTCAATACTCTTGTGACTCCAACGAACAATATTGTGATCTCCAAGTCCATCCCACAATCATTCTCAAGCGACCCAGGGCATGCTCTATCTCATACAATCTCCCATACCAAAGGTAGGAGAGAACCACCCAAGTCACTTGGTCTATGTTATGCTCATCCAAGAAGCTTGTCAACAGTTCTCTTGGTCAACTTATTTGTTACCTCCATTCTTCTCTTGGAACAAAATACTTTGGCTCTTCGTCGCAACTATCAAAGTCCACCTCTTAGAAATCGACTAAGGAATGTCCATGATATACAACCCAAGTCTACCTCAATCCACCATATAATCCATATAAGTCTTTCACCACAATCTTTGTTTGCATGTTTTCCTCCTCATCAAGGCATCCAAAATACCCAAGACTCCTCTAAAGTCGCACTACTTGAGCTACACCTAAGTTCACCCAATTTATCTCCAAAGAACCCTCGTTGTGCTTTATAAATTCAATGAAATTGAAATGCATACCATGCATGGTGGAATCCTTGGTTGCACCCATGAATCAAGCATTCATGTTGTCAAGGAATTGTGACTCACCTCAAACCAACAAATCTCATTGTGAAAGAAGCATGTATCATGCTCCTTTCTATGACTCAAGACTGAGTTTGTCCCCTTCAAAATTCTCCTAATTCATAAGCATATGACATGTCCAAGTCACCTCATATTCCACTAAACTGTATGCCCACACCTTGGCTATCCTTGACATCAAGGCACTAAGCCCACCCTCACACAACCTGTCAAATCGATATGTCGTTGCAAGATCAACTTCTCTAAATTATGCCACACTTCAAGTTGTGAAAAAACATGACTCAACAAACACACATGATGAAACTCGACTTAGGACCGTCTCGGTGAAGTGCATATGAACTTCCCATGTCAAGTCTATGACCCATCTCTGTAATATTCAAAACTCCATCTAATTCCTAGTCTCTCTGTGCATCCAGCCGACCTTATTTCCACCATTCTACCTTTCCTCATCCCCAGTTATGTTTGGCACCAAGGCACCATGCCCACTTCTTCCAACTGCCAATCCATACTATTGTTAATTAACTCACCTAAATTTGCAAAGATTTACCTTGTCCGAAGGATGCGATGGACTTCAAACTTTCCCCACAACCCAACTCAACTCAACCGAAGGTTTTAGTGATACTTGGCTAGAAGATGTCTTGATGGAATACACCCATATTGAATACCTTCAAGTCTGCGACTGAAACTTTGCTCTGATACCATATTTCATGTGCCCACAATCTTCCTAGGGATCCAACTCGACTTGTTGCACCCAAGTCTCTCAACACCTAGTATTGTGCGGCACCGAAACATTTCCAACTTGGTGCTTCAACTAAATTGAGAGTACTTCACCTAGACTACACCTATTTCAGTCAAGGTATTCCCATATCTACGCCTTGAGATACTTGGAAAGTCAAGCCTCAACACTTAATTCAACCCAATTGTACACTTCATTACACTTGTGTTTTTTACAACACATACAATTAACAAGTTCTATACTTAGCCATTCATGTGACCAAGAACACGCAACATACATAGACATGGTAAAGAGACAAAAGTATGGTTGGGAAACACCAGAGCTGCCTAAGGCCCATATTCTTATTATACAATATGTTACAACAAGGTACAATACAATGTGTTTGATATAAGAAGGGAGAACTTGGCTCATACATAAGATACAATTTTTCCAAGTCCCTTGACTTTCCTAACCTCAATGTCTCATGTCATCCTCATATTGTCATGACCGATTCTATCTCACAAACCAATGCAAGACTCCTTTCCATCACACGCACTATCAACCCCAAAACCATCTTGTTATCCAAACTCAGTCCAAAGAGAACTTGCCCCAACTCTATCCACAAAACCTCCATAAGGAAACAAAAGCCATCCTATGCAAAGCAACTTGGCTCCTTAGGGGATCTTGCCCCTTCTCTACCCAAATATGCCTTAGAATGCTTGATGTTGTTCTTCCCGAGTTTTTTTTCTCTAGCTCCTCGCAACTCTACCATATATATGCATCTGCCTCAATGAACTGTTGCATTGTTTTGTGCCTGAACCATCAAGTCACTTGGGTGAGGTTGAGCTAACCAACCAACTCGCCCCACCGTGTGACTCACTCATCCACTCATCCAAGCCTTAAGTCATTCGCACGATGTGCCCAAGGATGACATGCCCAAAACATCCACATGGTGAGTGTGCCCATTAGTCGCAGTCCACAACGACATGTACCTAAAGGCACCTCACTCATCCATCGCAATCCCCAATTGGGGAGCACCCATCCATATAAATCTTGGCTCGCCTCCTCAAGTCACTTAGCCAAGACCGCACTCTCAAGTGCGTCCAACTTATCCAACTCATTGCACAACGTGCACAACCTGCACAACCATAGGAGTGTGTATATGTTCAAGTCGCCTAGGAAACCCCAACTTCTTCATCTATGTTGGTTGAGAGGAGGCATCGTGTTCCCTCTTCTTTGAAGGCCTTACATGAACCCTCTTATCGTAGGACAATTAGGTTTTAAGGAATAAATTAACTTTGACTCCAAGACAATTTTTTATGTGTGCGATAAACTAAACAAACACACACACACACACACATAATATTTTTTAATTTAAATTAAATTTATTTATTTATTTATGGTGAAGATAATCATTATTAGGTGTTATCTGTGAATGTGTGTTGACTCATCACTATTATTGAAGGAAAGCCACACCACCTTAAATGACCTAAAATGACTTGCTACCAGTCCATAAGGGAGTAGACTTCAACTCTTGTGAGATGCCTCTAAGTCCTAGGCCATGAACCAATTTCCTTATGTTTGAGGAAGATGAGCTTTTAGCCAATCATAAGCAACTTTAGGTCTTAGTGCAAGACCAAAAGGTGATTTTAGTTTAGACAATATCTACAAGAAATCCAATTTCCCTTATGGTCATCATCAAGGCTACCTCTAGTGAGATTATTTACTTTCTAGCAACGTTCATCCTTAGTCCAGGGGAAATAGCTTGAACGGTTGGGAGGTAGATCTCACACTCTCCCCACTAGGTTTCAATCCTTAATGAGACATTTGGTCTGCCATGATAAGGCTAGAAGGGTAGATGCCTTCCCGAAATGAGACCCCCCTCACAGGTATGTCTTCGGACGTCTTGACCCTTGCCAAGTCATTGGTATATCTGGCTTGCTAAGTTATTGGTATATATGACTAACATGATGTTGAATATCCTCTTTGATTATAGTGGTAGCTAGTTAATTTGATCATAAACCTAGCCCAAATTACTCTAACTAGTTACCAATTTCCCATAGTTTTAAAAAATGCATTTAGCTTTAATCCCAATTATAATACTAAAAATTGTTACAATTTACAATTTAACCATTTATAAAAAAAAAAACATAATTGAACAATCCTCAAATAAAATTAACGTATAACATTTTAAATTCACTCATTTTATCGACTACATTTGTATAATGAACAATAATGTAGAACTTGAATATGAAAAGACAAATTCTTTATTAACTATATATTATAAAATAAAATAATGTTTTATTTATTTTCGGGTATTTAAATTATAAATAAATAAAAAATTATTATTAATTTATAAGTATCATAATCAAAATGCACTAATTTATAAGTATCATAGTCAAAATGCACATGTATGTTTTTATTAATGATTATCAAAATACAAAATATTAAAATGCATCGTCTCAATACGGAATAAATTATAAAAATATTAAAACTCATCTTCTCAACTAAACTTCCCTATCCATTAACAAGCATAAAGTAGGTGGCCACATCCCCATACTGATTACTTGGATTGTGTGGTGGGTTTGATTTGCATAAAGTAGGTGGCCACATCCCCATACTGATTACTTGGACTTGGATTTGGATTGTGTGGTGGGTTTGATTTGATTTGTTATTTTATTTTGTTCATCATGGCGTTGTGAGACCCTATTCCCTTAAAAATGGGGATGTGAGGTAACTTATAATCTATGTTGGGTATGAGCTTGATGATTTTCATGTACTCAAATTAATCTATGGTGGTTATGATCTTGATGATTTTCCATGTAATAAAATTAAAGTTTAAAAAAAAAAAAACATAAATCAAATGTGAGGTAACTTATAATCTATGTTGGATATGAGCTTGATGATTTTCATGTACTCAAATTAATCTATGGTGGTTATGATCTTGATGATTTTCCATGTAATAAAATTAAAGTTTAAAAAAAAAAAACATAAATCACAAAATGTAATGCACTTAAAGCAGTGAAAATGAAAATGAGTCCAACAAATATTTAAAAAAATTAAACTAATCATTTTCTTAAACATATTAGATTTGATGAATTAGTGTAGCACCTAGGGTATTTTAACTTTTTAGAAGTGCACAATGTAATGGTTACTCTACGTTTATGAGGAATTTCAATAAAGTATATTGATAGTAATTAAGTATTCTTAAAAAAAAAAAGTCAAAGATATTATCATTAGAGTTATTATGATAAAATATTTTTGTAATTTTTTATTTATTTCAATGTGTTTGAGTTGTATTGTTGGATGTGACAATGTAACCTCATACAATTATATAACCACAAGCAAAGCATAACATTGATTCTATTTATAATCATGAGATGATTCTATTTATAACCTTGAGAAATTTACAACCATTAGAAATGTAACAAATAGAGAACACAATCAACAATTGTATATTGTGTTTAAATCATAATGTTATTTTATTCAATTTGATTTATTGTTGAAAAAGTTGAGTGACAAAAAAACATTAATAATAATAATAATAATAATCTATTTTTAAGGTCATGGCCAAGCCACACCAAATTGGTGTATGAGACCTCTTTGTTTGTGGGACAAGGGACCCCCCTCCGCCCAGTGATTTGACTGGTAAAGTCTACGGAGGTATACATACCCTACCCCCCTCTAGATTTGAACTTGTGACCTCTTAAAAGGAAACACATGTTCTTAACCATTAAGCCCACTCATAGATAAATGGCAAAAAAAAATGATTATATATATATATAATTGTTTTTAGTTTGTATGGATAGGCTACATGATATATGTATATAGTTCTTAAAGGCTTTTGTAACAATTAACCATGACTCCATTTATCTATTGTAAAACAATGCCTCACCCCATTTCCTAATTACTTTTATGTATTTAGACTATATGAATGTAGTTAACGTTTGGTGGTTAGATAGTATGTGTCTATATTAGAAGCATGCAATAATGAAGAAAAAAAGAATGTAAGACTGTATAAGTCAGTACATGAATACATGTTTTTCTCGAAGGTGGTAAAACCTATCATAATTTAATTGTTAACAGGTAATGAGGACAATTATCATCGGTTGTTATCCATGAACTATTTATACATTTTATTTTATATTATATCTATATAATAGAGTCCATTAAGAGAAAATATGGGTGACAAGAAAAGCTAAAAGATCAATAAAAAGAAAAAAAGAAAAAAAAAAATGTTATGATTAAATATTTACACTTAGTCATATGATGAAATACATGACATCAGTCCCAGAATAGTCAAACATGAGATTCAAACTTATGATAATGTTATACTTGTTCAATAAAAGCTGTGACTGGTAAACTTGAAGAAAGCAGATGTCATCAAGGTAGAGGTGGATAAATTGTTGGATGTTAGTTTCATCTACTCGATTCCCTCACAGAATGAGTGTGTAATCTCATTCCATTCAATAAAAGGGAGGGGACCACTCATGTTTGTACTTACTTCCAAGTTTTGAACAAGGATTTCTAAAAAGACAAATTTTCTATGCCTTTCATCAATCATATTATCAATGAATGTGTCAAAAACAAAATATTTTCTTATATGGATGGGTTTTCCAATTATAATCAAATACTATACAAATCTAGTCAATCTTTGGTGGTTAGCTAATATGTTCCCACATTAGAAACAATCAACAATGAAAAATATGTAGGTATTGAACCTTTACAGTATAGTAATGTATACACATATTCTTTATAAAAGAGAAAGAAAACAATAACAATCACACATAGTACTCAGAAATTTACCATGGAAACCCTTAACCAGGAAAACTAACAAATGTTTAGAGTCGTACCTCTAACTCTCATTGTATTAACTTCACCACTACATTGTAATATATAGGATCTCATGGCATCCAAAAACCTAATGCATTGACTTGGATTAGATTCATTGACCAGAATTACATTACAATGAGACGAAAACACACCAAAAACGGGTCAAAAATGGACCAAAAACAACCCCCCAAAAAAATCAAGGCTACGTCCCCAAACAAGGGGGCTTGGGAAACACCCCCTTGCTCCCATTACGGTGTAAAATACATGGGATAATCATACAAATAGTATAACAAATACCCAACAAAAAAAAGTTAGTAAGACTACATAAGCAAGTACATGAATATATATATATATTTTACGAATGTGACAAAACCTAGCATAACTCAGTTGTCATCCGACAGTGAGGACAACCATTACTGATTTCTATCCACAAATTATTTTATGCATATTATATTATAATAATATTATATTATGTCTATATATATAATAAAGTCCATTAAGAGAAAATCCACATGACAAGAAAAGATAAAAAAAATCAATAAAAGAAAATGTAAAAAGAAAAAATGTTATGTTATGATATAATATTTACACAGTTTTTCAAATTTATTATTATGAGTTTTTTTTATAGGAAAAAGTGACATTTGTAAATAAATAAATTGCGAGTGAAGAGTGGAATGAGAGAACTACTTTGATGTAGTATATAAACTGCCCTTATAACCAACTAGGTCATCTCTTGTCTTGTAAGTTTGGTGTAAATGTCAAGGAAAAATATTGTTATTCAAAGTAGGTTGAAAAAATAAAATGGTGTACATTATATGACTAGCTAGGATTTTCTTATCAAGATGTAATGACTCATTGCATTGAAAGAAGCAACATGCATTCTACAACCTAGTATGAGGGTGAGTTGTAACATGCACGCCTAACTCTGATGTGACATGTGATATAAGTCAATTCAATATAATTTGTGAAAAAATAAATAAAAACTAGCAATATATTGGATTAAACCCATAATAAAAAAAGATAATTTACAAAAATAACACAAAGAACAAACAAACACACACCCCAATATAGATCCATCTCAACTTAGGATCTTTTAAGCACCAAAATATTTGCATCACAATTTCTTTTTGATCCCCTTAATATTTAAATATAGATCCATTAAAATGGATATTTACTAGTATAACTCCAAGTGATTGGCATTCACCACAACATGACTGTTAAGTTGAGCATGTAAATCTAGTAAAAACAAACTTAAAAAACATTAGAACCATGCTTTATACTAAATATGTTTTAGCTAATGATGTTACTTGTTTCAAAACGCATGCACATCCAATTAGAACCATACTCTATCACCCACTTTGAACCAATGACGAATTTGATATGGATCCTAAAATTCTTTGTACTTATTTTCTATCTAAATTCCAAAATATCCTTTATTTTTGCATGTATTGAAAATATTAGGCATAAGTCAGGGTGGTAGGTGCGGGAGGGGTCATTCTTGACCCAAGGGAAATATTTAGATTAGCTATGCATGGAGCTTAGGTATCACCACCAATAATCAAGATAAAGATTATACCCTTCTCCAAGGTGTTTTGTTCGCCAAGGAGAGACAAATCCAACACCTTGTCCTTTTAGGAGACTCCTTGAACAAAATCAAAAGCCTAGTCAAAGGCACCATGCCAAGGGATGTTCAATTGAGAAACATTGTTAGAAAAATCAAACACACTCTCGAGGATATACCCCAAGCCACATTTCACCACATCTTAAGGGAGAGTAATGGATTGGTTGATGCCCAAGCCTACCTGGCTACATTGGCACCGAAATGGGCTATTCGGATTAATGGGACATCATTCCACCTCCCAATTCCATAGTAAATGCATATCACATCAGACACCATATAGACCATACAATGGCACAACTAGGAAGAAAGAAAGATGTCAGGTCGACAACACAATCCTTTTTTACACATGTGAATGCAAGCAACGCTTAGCATGTTATTCCTCAAGTACACTCTCCACACAACCAAGATGGGATAGTGTACTATGTATTCAATGAATTCGTTATGCTAGAGAAGAATCAGTGTGTGCGAGACGTAGTAGACGTAATGAATATAGGGATCGATGGATTGTCCAGAAAACTGTGTCACCTGATTGCCATCATGAAGGTTTGTGGAATCCATTTTGTGCGTGAGATCATTCCTTATATGTGCAACCCTTATGTTGTGATTATGTAGGATTGGTTCATTGGTAATCCTTTTCTTGAGAAGAAGTTGGGTCTGGAAGATCCCCTTGCTTGGGTTTTCTCTACATAGTTCTTAAAGGACAAAACTAGGAATAGGGAATCATAGGTGTGCGTGGAGGGTTATGTTCCTTTCAAAATATATTAGAAGAAAGGTATGTAAGTTGGTTTTTTTCAAGGAAGATTTCAAGCCTGTCAGCTCAACTCACATGGATTAATTTCATCCAACATTCAGGAGGGAGAAATAGTTTTGGGTATTCTTAAATGTGTGCAGGTGAGTTATTATCTGGAAACCTCTTTCTATTTGGACAAACTCTTCAGGGCCCTCAGTGCACTCAATAAGCTGGATTTTCGGCATGTGGCTCCATTCTCTTCGTCAACTTTAGTAGCCAAGAGGAAGTGAAAGCTAGGAAATTTGGATACTCTAGTAGGTGGATCTAGGATTTATGTCTAAGGACTTTCCTTTTGGCTAAGGACCCATTGGGGGGCATCCCAATAATCTTCCCTTCCCTTTCACACAAACTTCTATATCGGAATAAACATTCTCTAGTTCAAATGCCTCGTGGAAAAGACAAGTCCCAGGAACAAGTTGATAACACTAACGACCTATGGAAATCCATATAACAACTTCAACGTGCATTTCAAGGATTATCCATGTAGGTATCCTACATATTGGAAACCCTCATATAGCATACGACAACCATGAGGCAACAACATGATGAAGTAGATGCAATTTGGTCACAAGTGAAAAGTCTGCAGGTTCAGTCTGCACTGACTCTGTAACACACCCGACCCATTAAACCTATCTTAGGCTGGTGGGACATTAACATTTTTCTCTCCTTAATCAACTCGGATCTGATCCTACATACCACAGATGGATTCTACCCATCGATAGCTTTCCACCGACTATAAATGAGCTCCAATCTGATATTTGGATATGAAGATATGACCTCCATAAGTATCAAAGATATCATGATCAAAATCCACCTCACTTCCACATGGAATCGACGTGGCTTCCTTCCACTCATACCATCCAATGTGGTAGTGACATGGTGCCAAGTGGAATTGGCCTAACTCATCGTTTTGGGGTTTCTAACCTCTCAATCCATTCTTCGTCATTGGGACTTCACTTCTATGGAGCACTAAAATTCAACCTTCATGCTACGACGACTACCCACCCATCAGACCCTTTCCAAATACGATGGATTTCAGGTCTAAACTTCAATGGCCCTTATTGTGTTGGAGTCTCCAACTTCCACGCCAATTAATGTCCAAGTCTTCAACTTTTATCATGGTGCAGGAATGGGACCCACATGGATCCACAATTGAGATTTTACCCCATCTAACCACCAATCAATGGTTGTTGCACAATATTTTGACCTCGTTGTCGTCAACACTTGCTCCCATCCATAATTCAGGATCCAAGCCCATCATCTTTCGATGAACAACTAATATCCACCAACATCTATATCCAAGGATATAGGTTATGTTCGACACTTTTGGGATTTTGACTTCGTCCAAGACCACTCTCGTCTGTCGACTAGTCCCATTGTGACACATTGTTGGCCCTCGACCAAGTTCTAAGGAAAACTTGGTCGGATTAGGACCACTTTTTGGACTTCGACAGGCTAGTCGAAGATGGAGCGCCTAGGCGGAGATGAGATCATGAATATCACTTGTTTTGTGTCCTTGTGGACCCAGCAAAGGGTTCATTATGGTTTTGTAATGGTTTATGGGATGTCGACCCATGGGGTTACTCGAGATTAGGCCTTTTTGTAAGAAAGTGTAAAAGTATAAATAAGTAAGAATGTAATGTAGAAAAGAGTCAATAGCTTGCAAGGCTAAGTGCAAGTAGTTTTGAGTGCTTTGTGCAATAGAATATGTATGTAAGGCTTCGTTCTTGTTAGAGGAGTTGGATCTATGCCTTGACCAAATTTTGGGAAGGAGGATCCGGTGGTCAGTGCACAAATCTCCTGTCCTCTGTGAAGTTTAGCTCTATGGCTTTGTGCACTGGGGTGAACCACACATGTCTTGTGTTGATGGTTTTCTTTGTGCTATGTTATGTTTCCATTTATCTTCTTAGTGTTTTTGTTATTATGTATGTCAGATAGATCTATGAATGCTTAGTTATTTATTTATATTGAATGTGCTAGATCTAACTTATGATGTTAAGTGTGATGTGTATGCTATCAATGTTACTGTGTCGATCTATACTTAGGGTTTGATATGTGATGTGATTAAGACTAATGGGTTGATGCATGTTGTTCCTAAGTACTCTATAGAAGTGTTATAATCACATATATGTGTCCCATCTCGGTTACGA
>ML824452.1:29617-40027 GCA_009831015.1 Picea engelmannii | reverse complement strand
CTGCTTCGCAGGTGTTGCCAAAAGGGACGGTAGTTAGGGTTTTGTTGGTGTGTTATTGAAGCGTTGAACCCTAGGTTTTCCCCTATCCCAACAAATGGTTTCATTATCGGGACAATGCCTCAGAAGAATATGGATCTGGCTCGCCAAAAGGAGAAGACAAAGTAAATGGAAAAGGAAGAGGGGATGAAGGAGAAAAACAAGGAGAAGGTGAAGCTACACCGTCGAAGGATCCCCCTACCGAGACAGAAACACCAAAAAAGAGAAGGTTTCTCCGTAGAAACCTTCAGTAAGAAATCATACCCACGTCAGTAAGCCCCAGATGTAGGCCACGCTCATAAAGGATGACATTATCTTGGTCCGCAGACCGATGGAGGATGCATCCAAAGATCTCTTTCAGAGATATGGAGTGAAGCAGGAGGAGTTGTATGAGAGAATTGAGAAGGAACTGAAGGAAATGCAACATGCTATTCGATTTGTCCATGCAGTGCCTACTGCGCCTTCTTTGTCAGAGACCATGGAATTGGGGGATGATCCTACCCAATTAATAATATTATAATATGTGATAGAGGCTCGGCTTTAGAAAATCCAAGAAGAAAAGGAGAAGGCTACAGAAGCATTGAAGCAAGAGAAAGAAGAAGTCTTAGAGCAACTACGAGTTGCGCGGTAGTGTGTAACTTCTTATGAAAATGAGAAAGATGAGTTTTGGGCGATGCTCGAGGAGGACAAAGAGAAGATACAGAGAGAAAAGGACCAACTGCTCACAGAGAAGACTGCGGTCAAAGAAGTGGTAAATAAAACACTTCACTCTGTGCCAGGACTGGCACAGGAAGAAAATGAATCAGTCGAGATTCAAGTGGCGAAGCTCACTGAGACCATCCAGTAGATTCAAGCGAGGATAATAGATATGGAAGTCCAAGTAGTGCCAAGCACTCCGCAAGAAGTGTGTGACCAGATAGAAGAAGCCTCCAAGAACGTAGTAAGAAGGATCAGAGCCCTCGCTTCAGAGTGCAAACATTTGAGTGATCGAAGTGCGT
The DNA here is from genome assembly GCA_009831015.1 of Picea engelmannii. Lineage (NCBI taxonomy): Eukaryota > Viridiplantae > Streptophyta > Pinopsida > Pinales > Pinaceae > Picea > Picea engelmannii. The sequence goes on along the minus strand of ML824452.1, from coordinate 38,993 downwards.
AGACTTATGAATGTCTCACAGAAGATCTAGAGCTGAGGAAACTGGAAGCATGATAGCATGCATTCACCGTGCAGGCGCAGATGAATTTACTCACTGCAGTCGAGAAAATGAAGAGATCACAGGAACAATGCGTAGTCCAACAACATATTACTGCCATCCAGGGCAAAGTAATAGAAGTCATACAGAAGCTGCAACCAGTGCAGGATGAAGCCTGAAAAGTGTTTAAATATATTGAAGGACAAGGCTCGTAGTTAGACCAAGTGGTTGTGATAGTGGAACAACGTCTATAAGGGCATGTTACAGAGAAGATGATCCAAGATCTCACTAAGCAGGAGGCTTAGGTAAAGTAACAAGTCGAGGCAACTCGAGGCCTTCGAAATGAAATTTCCCAGATGTGAGTGACTCGGGACGAGTCACAGGTGAGTGTTGGGGGCATGTTGGCCCTCGAACAAGTTTTGAGGAAACCTTGGTCAGATTAGGACCACTTTTTGGACTTCGACAGGCTGGTTGAAGATGGAGTGCCCAGGAAGAACTGAGATCACAGATCTCACTTGTTTTGTGGGTTTGTGGACCCAGCAAAGGGTTCATTAGGGTTTTGTAATGGGTTATGGGATGTTGTCCCATGGGGTTACCCATGATTAGGAATTTTTTTAATAAAGTGTAAAAGTATAAATAAGTAAGAATGTAATGTAGAAAAGAGTTAATAGCTTGCAAGGCTAAGTGCAATTAGTTTTTAGTTCTTTTTGCAACAGAATATGTATGTAAGGCTCTGTTCTTGTTAGAGGAGTTGGATCTGTGCCTTGACCTAATTTTTGGAAGGAGGATCCTGTGTTCAGTGCACATATCTCCTGTCCTATTCGAAGTTTAGCTCTGTGTCTTAGTGCACAGGAGCAGATGAATGTAAGAGATTGAAGACTAATAAAGAAGAAGAAGAAGTTGGTGGACGTAGCCCCACACTGGGGTGAACCACGTATATATTGTGTTGATGGATTGCTTTGTGCTATGTTATGTTTCCATTTATCTTCTTAGTTATTTTGTTATTATGTATGTTAGATAGATCTATGAATGTTTAGTGCTTTATTTATATTTAATGTGCTAGATATAACCTATGATGCTAAGTGCGATGTGTATGTTATCATTGTTATTGTGTCTATCTGTACTTAGCGTTTGATCTACGATGTGAATAAGACTAATGGGTTGATACATGTTGTTCTTAAGTACTCTGTAGAAGTGTTATAATCACAGATCTGTGTCCTTGGTCGGTTATAGACACCTGAGTCCTATAACCCCCCCTGCCTCTACCTCAGGTACGTTGTTGAAGCATTGAACCCTGGGTCTACCCCTGTGCCAACACACATTCACCACCGGGATACATTTGTCGTCGCGTTGGCAAGCCACATCATCATGATGTCATCATTCCATCTTATCCTTAAATTGGAACTTTATAAAGGTCTAAGGTGGAGGTTAACTCTCTCCTACGCATTGATCGACAATCCTCATCCATTCTCATGTCTTTATCGTCATTGGCTCTTCTTTAACTCGAATATCACTTCACCAACTCTCTGTATTCCCTGATGATGATGCATATCACACAGAAGATCCAAATCTCATCGATGGACCCTCCTGACAGATTGATGGTCCTCATTCCATCTTTCGGATTTCCTTGTCATCATCAGAATTTACGCAAGTCCTGGCACTCGTTCATTCACTACGCTGATGCCTTCCCAATGAAGGGATGAGAATCACTCACCTTACCAAATAAATGACTATATACCCTCTCAACTTGACTCTGGGTTTTTCCATTGGCTAACTCTTTGACTTGGGGATTTAGTCAAATTTCATATTTTTGCAGGGTTCGGTCCAAAAATTCAAGAGTCTGAAAAAACTCTAAGATCGTCACTAGTTACTTGAATTCAAAAGGGAATATCTTGCATATCTTGAAATATTTTCACATAAATATCACAACTGTCTCAGGACTCGAGGTCCTCTATTAGTCACAGAGATCTCTCCAACCAATAGGACAATCACATCACTAGTTAAATGATGTTTTTGTCCATGTCCTACAAACTTTCCTCTAAGGCCACAAGGTTCATAGGGACACCATTGTCCACACTTAAATGAGCTCACAATTGATATGAAAAACAATGGAAATGTCAGCTCATCCCAATCATTCAAAAGTTGCTTTTTATTATTCACAAGCAATTAAATTTCTCACTAAATCATATAATTACATAGATACATCATTGATACAAAATTTAACAAGTCAAGTTATACACTTATCTAATCAAGGAAATTTCCAATACCAACTGACTGAGAGAGAACGCATTTCCTCCCAACCTTAGGCCATACTATAGAGTTCCTTCCTATAGTACACCACCCTTGTTCCAAGCCATGATACCGCAAGGGGAACTATTCAACTGGTTTCCAGTTCAGATGATCCAGGAAGGTTACTCTCCTTCCTCCACTAACAAAAACAAAAGTTTCCCCCTTCCCACTGAGCTCAGGAACTCTACAGGTTTATCAGGTGGTTTCTCAACTAGAATTCCTCTGCACAAGGGAGTCCCTTCTTTTCTAAATAGTCGCTCAATAACCTTCCCTTACCAATGTCAGTTTTTTCTAGTAAGAACCAAGTTGTAGTATTTTTTTCTCCAATCTAGATTTGGGTCTTCTTTGTTCAGGGTGATCAATATTAAATTGGAAAATCTTCATATTTTATTCAAGGAAAGCTTTCCATTTTATTCTCTTCTTCAATCTACACCCATGAGCACCACTATTCACTACCCCTTTTTCTCTGTGAGTCTGATGTTCATGATTCTGGTTCATATTTTATCTTTCTCCACTCCCATGGGTGCGTTCCTTTCTTCTATCTTTGATACCACACTCTGATCTCCTTGATCTCTCACGTATGGTCTCTGGTGGTGTTTTTATAGCTTTAGTCTCTTCCTCCATTGACTTCCTTGAGGTTCACATGGATTTTCCTGTAGACGTAACCTGTATCTCGTCGTTCCCATTAAGAATGGGAACATAGTGATATCCTGCTATCATGTCATTCAATTGGCCATTTGCTTATCCAAAAGACCAATATGTCAACAACCATTAATTTCCTCAACCACTTCCTTGAACTTCCATAACTATTCATGTGGCTCATTCAAATCAGGTACGCTAGGAGGTATGATTTTATGCTTAGAAAGCATAAATTATCTTGTTAAACAGCCTTCTTGTTTTCTTCATAAAAACAACTCAGCTCCACCTTAACCAACCACCTAATCAATTCCTTTCTTCATCCATTCCCACTTGTGTATCATGTTCAGTGCTTTCAAGGATGTTCCCTCTCATTCAACTATTTGGTGTTTCCATTAATCAAAACATGATTACATGCTTCATAAACATAATTTTATGAATTCTTGCCATAATTATAGTCTTGGGATAATATAAGGTGTTACATTCCCCTCCCCATTAAAAGAAACATCATCCTCAATGTTTAAAACACCATGTATATACAATTATATAGAAAACAAAAATGGGTATGCCAATATCATGGCATCTTCTAGCTCCCATGTAGCTTCATCTACTCTAAAGTGCTTGCATTACACCTTGACGTACACAATGGCTTGGTTATGAAACATTGTTTCTCTCTTGTACAAGATACATTATGGTTCTGGCTAGAATTTGCCTTCTGGTTCCACGTGTATCACAGTCCAATCAATTACATGATTAGATTCATGCACATATTTCTTTAACAAATAAACATGGAACACATTACGATCTCTAACAATAGGTGGTAACACAATTATGTATGCTACTGGTCCCACTCTTTATAGAACTTCAAATGGTCCACAATAGTGGGGTGCCAATTTAACACACGTTCCCATTCTTAGGGAACTTCTCTTGGGTTTCACTCAAAGATACACATGATCTCCTACTTTGAAGTCTCTATGATTCCTCTTGTTGTCTACATATCTCTTTTGTCCATCCTGAGCTACCTTCATATTTTGCCTGATCTTGACCATTGCATGTTCCATATCCTTCAACAATTATGGTCCAAGTGTGATCTTATCCATTGGGTTTCCCCAACTAATTGGAACTCTACACTTTCTTCCATACAAAAACTCAAAGGGGCTCATTTTCAATGATTCTTGATAACCTTTGTTGTAGGAAAACTCTACCAGGGTTAGATACTCTTCCCACTAATTAGGTTGATGCATAACATGCATCTTCAACATTTCTTATAATATTTTGTTCACTCTTTTATTCTGGCCATATGTTTGGGGATGGTAAGTTGTACTAAATGCCAATTGTGTTCCCATGCCTGCAAACAAGATTTTCTAAAAATTTGAGGTGAACTTGGCATCTCTATCTAAAATTATGGTCTTAGGAAAACCATGCAATCTAAAAATTTCCTTCATAACAACGTTAGAAACATATATGGCTTTGAAGGTAGACTTAATAAGAATAAAATGAGCTTCCTTTCTCAGCTTATCCACTACAACCATGATCACATCATGTTGCTTAATTGTCTTTGGAAAACCGAGGATGAAATCCATGGAAATGGTTTCCCATTTCCACTTAGGAATAGGCAAAGGTTGTAATAGACCTGCAATATATATGTGCTTGAATTTTACCTACTGAAACTCCAAGAATTTAGCAGTGTACGGAGAAATGTCTTGCTTCATTTCAAACCAATAATATAGTTGTCTTACTGTCGTCACCATTTTATGGTAACCAGGGTGACCTACATATGGTCTTCTATGGAATTCATCCATAATTAAATGCCTTAAGCTTGATGAAATAGGTACGTACAATATGTTATTATATAACAACACACTATCAGTTCCAAGATGATACCCTTCATATTTCTTCTCTCTAGGGTCTCACTGTAACCCTTCTTTCACTTGAGTGAAAAACTCATCTCTCTGCAAGAGGGTTTTAATCCTCTTCTTGATGTCAGACTCTCCTACACTTGCAGTTGCTAAGTGTACTCTCTGAACGCTTCAACTGAGCGCATATTCCACTTCATTTTCATTCCCTTTGATGTACTTGATTTCAAAATAAATTTCTCTAATCAACGCCATCCACCTAACTTGTCTAGCATTCAACCTTGGTTGGTCAAATAGGTACTTCAGACCATAGTGGTCGGTCATTAGGACAAATCATCTTCTGAGCAAGTAATGTCTCCACATCTTCAATGCATGCATGATTTTTTCCAATTCTAGAACGTGGCTAACATACTTTTTCTCATGCTCATTCAACTTAAATGATTTGTAGAAAATTACTTGCCTATCTTCCATGAGAAATCCACTGAGTCCTTCCTTGAAATCATCTGTATAAACCAAGAAATATTTTTCTGGGTTTGCAATCTTCAGAACATAGGATTTATTTAGAAGATGCTTCATCTGGTGGAATATTTCTTCACACTTTGGTGACCATATAAAATTATTCCCTTTCCTTTGTAGTGAAGTGATAAGATTACCAATCTTGGAAAATCCCTTTATGAATATCCTGTAATATCCATCCAATCCCATGAAGGATCTTACTTATGCCACATTTCTAGCAGTAAGCTAATCTGTGATTGCCTTGATCTTTTGATGATCCATTGCCACTCCATCTACTGATATTACATGGACTAGATATTGGATTTCCTTTTGAAAGAATTCACACTTTCTGAAATTAGCGTACAATTGGTGCTCTCTCAACACTTGTAGCACCATCCTGAGATTCTCTTCATGCTCTTATTTTTTCTTGGAATACACAAATATTTCATCCATAAACACTAAGACAAACTTGTCTAAATATTTGTTGAGCATGCAATTCATTAAACACATGAATGTAATTGGTGCATTATTAATCCCAAATGGCACCACAACGAATTCATAGTGCCCATACCTTGTTCTAAATCTAGTCTTGCAGATGTCCTCATCCTTTATTCTGACTTTTTGATATCCTCACCTCAAATCATTCTTTGAGAAAACGGTTAATCCTTTGAGTTGATCAAAGAGATTGTCTTTCCTAGGAAAATAATACTTGTTCTTGATGTTCATATTGTTCAACTGCCTATAGTCAATGTATAGTCTCAAGGTAGCATCCTTCTCCTTTACAAACAGGGTTGGTGCTCCCCACGGGGACACACTCGGCCTGATATAAAGTTTATCAAACATTTCCTTTAGCTACACCTTCAACTCCAACTCTGGGGTAATCATCATGTAAGGAAATTTGGATGTTGGCACAGCTCCAAGCACAAGATCTATTGAAAAATTGAGATCTCTCTTCGGAGGTAGTCTTGGACTCTCTTCTAGAAACACGTCTCTTAATTCCCGCAACACTAAGTGATCTTCAACCCTTAAATATTTTCTTTCTAATGAGTCTATCACTTGTATAGAATACAAGGGACGCCATTTTATGCTAAACTTCTTGGGTTGCAACACTGTTATTTGTCATTTTATCACTTTGTAAATTGTCCTGGCTATGGATGCAAGTCACAGAGGTAACCAAAAACCAAATTGAGGCTGGAAACTAGCCCTTCCAACCCAGAGAGACCTTTCTCTTTCAAATCAATCATAGAAAGGATTGATTTTGTTTAACTCAAAGGATAGTTCTTTAGAACAAAACATGGTTTATAGAGTTGGTAGCAGAGAAGATTGAAGGTCCATTGGGCAATGGAGTCATAGGATAAGAGACTAACAAGCGATTGACCACTGGTCAATTTGAAAGATAATTTATCTTAGGCAAGATAGAAAACACTCCTTATACCAATTTAATTGTTGTTGTAGCAAAATACTCAGAGAGAAAAGACACTAATTCTTTAGAGCATCTATCATGGATGAATCCTAAAGCAATTATAACAAAAATAGAGCAGGTAAACACATGCACAGAGCATCAAATTATGATGAATTCACATACATGTATCACACTTGAACATATAGAAGAGAACAAACACATATAATGATTAAAACAAGAAAAATACAATTCATATGAGATCACAAGGCAAAGGAGAAATATTTACATGTATCTCAGATATCATATTCCAGGTACTTTTGGTTCAAACTTTCATTAATATTAGGAAATTAAGTTACACAATGCAGACAATAGAAAATCCCAATACACTCCCCCCCCTCTTGAGTTCATGTTGATTCATAAAATTTATACAAAAAATCATATCCTATCCTTGAAGATTCGAATGGATCTTCAATTCTAAATCAAGTTACAATTACACAATGTTATGGAAGCAAATTATGAACAAAATGATAATAAAAAAGGGTCAAAATTGACTGTATTAATGACATATAACCCTAAATTTCTCTACACATGCATACCTGGCAGCAAGCCCTCTTACTTGCCATTTTTTCCAAGCTATCACTGAGTTGCTCTTCTTAAAAACACTATTTTTGAAGATGTACAGACATTGTACCATTAATTCTCGCGTATGTATGTCTGTTGCACCACTACAACCTGTGTATGTATGCTAGTTGTACCATTATAGCCCACGTATACTCGCAAAAGTTGCAAAAATTAAACATTTGCAAGGAATTCGTTGAGATTACTGGCTATTGGGTAGTTTCCCAATTGATCCACCACCTATAGCCCGTCACCCAACCAAATAACCATCCTTTTGTCATATAAAAGGAGGCGTTGGGGTCCCATTCCTAAGCCAATCATAAGAACAATGAAACTCTGCCTGTTTCACATCCCCTCCTTTCCCCAAGAAATTGCAGCCACCTTGTGAGATTTTCCTCAGAATTTGCCATTTTTCCCTTTTTCCTCCATCATAAGCCTATTCCATTTCCCTAGAAGAAGTTTGAGAGTAGAAATATACATGGAAGCGCATTTGGAGCTTGGTGAAGAGGATCCCGAACCAAGTTCGTGGAGCAGTCACCGACCTTGTTGTAAGTGAACATTGTGATATAAATAAAAGAAATAATTTTCCTGTCCTGAAATATGATGTGTCAAATGTTTGTATTTGATTTATGCTTTATTCTAACATCTAACCCATGATTTATATATGAGATGTATGTTTGTAGTTCCCTGTTTATCTGTTTTTGAATGTAGGTCAACCTTGGGAGGAGACTTGCAGTCAATGGAGCTATCGAACATGAGAGGATCGACACCGGATGTGGAGAAAAAGGTAAAGTAGGTGGCCACATCCCCATAGTGATTACTTAGATTGTGTGGTGGGTTTGATTTGCATAAAGTAGGTGTCCACATCCCCATACTGATTACTTGGACTTGGATTTGGATTGTGTGGTGGGTTTGATTTGAATTGTTATTTTATTTTGTTCATCATGGGGTTATGAGCACCCTATAGCCTTAAAAATGGGGATGTGAGGTAACTTATAATCTATGTTGGGTATGAGCTTAAAAATGGGGATGTGAGGTAGCTTATAATCTATTTTGGGTATGAGATTGATGATTTTCATGTACTCAAATTAATCTATGGTGGTTATGATCTTATGTTGGGTATGAGCTTGATGATTTTCATGTACTCAAATTAATCTATGGTGGTTATGATCTTGATGATTTTCCTGTGATAAAATTAAAGTTTAAAAAAAAAATCATAAATCACAAAATGTAATGCACTTAAAGCAGGGGAAAATGAAAATGAGTACAACAAATATTTAAAAAAATTAAACTAATCATTTATGACATGGTGAACTTAAAGTAAGTGAAAGTGAAAAGGAAAGGGGTGGGTCCCTAAACATATTAGATTTGATCAATTAGTGTAGCACCTAGGGTATTTTAACTTTTAGAAATGCACAATCTAATGGTTACTCTACGTTTATGAGGAATTTCAATCAAGTATATTGATAGTAATTAAGTATTCTTAAAAAAAAGTCAAAGTTATTATCATTAGAGTTATTATGATAAAATATTTTTGGAATTTTGTATTTATTTCAATGTGTTTGAGTTGTATTGTTGGATGTGACAATGTAATCTCATACAATTATATAACCATACAATTATATAACCACAAGCAAATCATAACATTGATTCTATTTATAACCATGAGATGATTCTATTTATAACCATGGGAAATTTACAACCATTATAAATGTAACAAACAGAGAACACAATCAACAATTGTATATTGTATTTAAATCATGATGTTATTTCATTCATTTTGATTTATTGTTGAAAAAGTTGAGTGACAAAAAAACATTAATAATAATAATAATAATCTATTTTTAAGGTCATGGCTAAGCCACACCAAATTGGTGTATGAGACTCCCTTGTTTGTGGGACAAGGGACCCCCCTCCACCCAGCAATTTGACTGGTAAAGTCTACGGAGGTATGCATACCCTACCCCCCTCTGGATTTGAACTTGTAACCTCTTAAGAAGAAACACATGTTCTTAACCATTAGGCCCACTCATGGATAAATGGA
>ML824452.1:0-29567 GCA_009831015.1 Picea engelmannii | reverse complement strand
ATATATATATATATATATATATATATATATATAATTGTTTTTAGTTTGTATGGGTAAGCTACATGATATATGTATATAGTTCTTAAAGGCTTTTGTAACAATTAACCATGACTCCATTTATCTATTATAAAACAATGCCTCACCCCATTTCCTAATTACTTTTATGTATTTAGACTATATGAATCTAGTTAACGTTTGGTGGTTAGATAGTATGTGTCTATATTAGAAGCATGCAACAATGAAGAAAAAAAGAAAGTAACACTGCATAAGTCAGTACATGAGTACATGTTTTTCTCGAAGCTGGTAAAACCTATCTTAATTTAATTGTTAACAGGTAATGAGGACAATTATCATCGACTGTTATCCATGAACTATTTACACATTTTATTTTATATTATATCTATATAATAGAATCCATTAAGAGAAAATATGGGTGACAAGAAAAGCTAAAAGATCAATAAAAAGAAAAAAAGAAAAAAAAATTATGTTATGATTAAATATTTACACTTAGTCATATGATGAAATACATGACATCAGTCCCAGAATAGACAAACATGAGATTCAAACTTATGATAATGCTATACTTGTTCAATAAAAGTTGTGACTAGTAAACTTGAAGAAAGAAGATGTCATCAAGGTAGAGGTGGATAAATTGTTGGATGTTAGTTTCATCTACTTGATTCCCCTCACAGAATGAGTGTGTAATCTCATTCCATTCAATAAAAGGGAGGGGACCATTCATGTATGTACTCACTTCCAAGTTTTGAACAAGGATTTATAGAAAGACAATTTTTTTATGCCTTTTATCAATCATGTTATCAAAGAATGTGTCAGAAACAAAATCTTTTCTTATATGGATGGGTTTTCCAATTATAATCAAATACTATACAAATCTAGTCAATCTTTGGTGGTTAGCTAATATGTTCCCACATTGGAAACAAGCAACAATGAAAAATATGTAGGTATTGAACCTTTACAGTATAGTAATGCATACAAAAATTCCTTATAAAAGAGAAAGAAAACAATAACAATCACACATAGTACTAAGAAATTTACCCTGGAAACCCTTAACCAGGAAAACTAACAAATGTTTAGAGTCGTACCTCTAACTCTCATTGTATTAACTTCACCACTACATTGTAATAGATAGGATCTCATGGCATCCAAAAACCTAATACATTGACCTGGATTAGATTCATTGACCAGAATTACATTACAATGGGATGAAAAAACACCAAAAACGGGTTAAAAATGGACCAAAAACAACCCCCCAAAAATATCAAGGCTACGTCCCCAAACAAGGGGGCTTGGGAACCCCCCCCCCCTTGCTCCCATTAAGTTGTAAAATACATGGGATAATCATACAAACAGTATAACAAATACCCAACAAAAAAAGTAAGTAAGACTACATAAGCAAGTACATGAATATTTTTTTTTTTACGAATGTGACAAAACCTAGCATAATTCAGTTGTCAACCGACAATGAGGACAACCATTACTGGTTTCTATCCACGAATTATTTTATGCATATTATATTATATTATGTCTATATATAATAGAGTCCATTAAGAGAAAATCCACATGACAAGAAAAGATAAAAAAAAACAATAAAAAAAAATGTAAAAAGAAAAAATGTTATGTTATGATAAAATATTTACGCAGTTTTTCAAATTTATTATTATGAGTTTTTTTATAGGAAAAAGTGACATTTGTAAATAAATAAATTGCGAGTGAAGAGTGGATTAAGAGAACTACTTTGATGTTGTATGTAAACTGCCCTTATGACCAACTAGGTAGGTAATCATCTCTTGTCTTGTAATTTTGGTGTAAATGTCAGGAAAAGTATTGTTATTCAAAGTAGGTTGAAAAAATAAAATGGTGTACATTATATGACTAGCTAGGATTTCCTTATCAAGATGTAATGACTCATTGCATCGAAAGAAGCAACATGCATTCTACAACCTAGTATGAGAGTGAGTTGTAACAGGCATGCCTAACTCTGATGTGATATGTGATATAAGTCAATTCAATATAATTTGTGAAAAAATAAATGAAAACTAGCAATATATTGGATTAAACCCATAATAAAAAAAGATAATTTACAAAAATAACACAAAGCACACACAAACACACACCCCAATATAGATCCATCTCAACTTAGGATCTTTTAAGCTCCAAAATATTTGCATCTCAATTTATTTTTGATCCCCTTAATATTTAAATATAAATCCATTAAAATGGATATTTACTAGTATAACTCCAAGTGATTGGCATTCACCACAACATGACTGTTAAGTTGATCATGTAAATCTAGTAAAAACAAACTTAAAAAATATTAGAACCATGCTTTATGCTAAATATGTTTTAGCTAATAATGTTACTTGCTTCAAAACACATGCACATCCAATTAGAACCATACTCTATCACCCACTTTGAACCAATGAAGAATTTGATATGGATCCTAAAATTCTTTGTACTTATTTTCTATCTAAATTCCAAAATATCCTTTATTTTTGCATGTATTGAAAATATTAGGCATAAGTCGGGGTGGTAGGTGCGGGAGGGGTCATTCTTGACCCAAGGGAAATATTTAGATTAGTTATGCATGGAGCTTAGGTATCACCACCAATAATCAAGCTAAATATTATGCCCTTATCCAAGGTGTTTTTTTCACCAAGGAGAGGCAAATCCAACACCTTGTCCTTTTAGGAGACTCCTTGAACAAAATCTGAAGCCTAGTCAAAGGCACCATGCCAAGGGATGTTCAATTGAGAAACATTGTTAGAAAAATCAAACACACTCTCGAGGATATACCCCAAGCCACATTTCACCACATCTTAAGGGAGAGTAATGGATTGGTTGATGCCCAAGCCAACCTGGCTACATTGGCACCGAAATGGGCTATTCGTATTAATGGGACATCATTCCACCTCCCAATTCCATAGTAAATGCATATCACATCAGACACCATATAGACCATACGGTGGCACACCTAGGAAGAAAGAAAGATGTCAGTTCAACAACACAATCCTTTTTTACACATGTGAATGCAAGCAACGCTTAGCATGTTATTCCTCAAGTACACTCTCCACACAACCAAGGTGGGATAGTGTACTATGTGTTCAATGAATTCGTTATGCTAGAGAAGAATCAGTGTGTGTGAGACGTAGTAGACGTAATGGATGTAGGGATCGATGGATTGTCCAGAAAACTGTTTCACCTGATTGTCATCATGAAGGTTTGTGGAATCCATTTTGTGCGTGAGATCATTCCTTATATGTGCAACCCTTATTTTGTGATTTTGTAGGATTGGTTCATTGGTAATCCTTTCTCGAGAAGAAGTTGGGCCTGGAAGCTCCCCTTGCTTGGATTTTCTCTACATAGTTCTGTAAGGACAAAACTAGGAATAGGGAATCACAGGTGTGCGTGGAGGGTTCTATTCCTTTCAAAATATATTAGAAGAAAGGTATGTAAGATGGTTTTTTTCAAGGAAGATTTCAAGCCTGTCAGCTTAACTCACATGGATTAATTTCATCCAACATTCAGGAGGGAGAAACAGTATTTCGTATTCTTAAATGTTTGCAGGTGGGTTATTATCTGGAAACCTCTTTCTATTTGGAATAACTCTTATGGGCCCTCAGTGCACTCAACAAGCTGGATTTTCGACATGTGGCTCCATTCTCTTCGTCAACTTTAGTAGCCAAGAGGAAGTGAAATCTAGGAAATTTGGATACTCTAGTAGGTGGCTCTAGGATTTATGTCTAAGGACTTTCCTTTTGGCTAAGGACCCATTGGCGGGCATCCCAATAATCTTCCCTTCCCTTTCACACAAACTTCTATATCGGAATAAACATTCTCTGGTTCAAATGCCTCATGGAAAAGACAAGTCCTAAGAACAAGTTGATAACACTGATGACCTATGGAAATCCATATAACAACTTCAACGTGCATTTCAAGGATTATCCATGTAGGTATCCTACATATTGGAAACCCTCATATAGCATAGGATAACCATGAGGCAACAACATGATGAAGTAGATGCAATTTGGTCACAAGTGAAAATTCTGCAGGTTCAGTTTGCACTGACTCTGTAACACACCTGACCCATTAACCCTATCTTAGGCTGGTGGGACATTAACATTTTTCTCTCCTTAATCAACTCGGATTTGATCCTACAAACCACAGATGGATTCTACCCATCGATAGCTTTCCACCGACTATAAATGAGCTCCAATCTGATATTTGGATATGAACATACGACCTCCATAAGTATCCAAGATATCATGATCAAAATCCACCTCACTGCCACATGGAATCCACGTGGCTTCCTTCCACTCATACCATCCAATGTGGTAGTGACATGGTGCCAAGTGGAACTGGCCTAACTCATCGTTTTGGGGTTTCTAACCTCTCAATCCATTCGTCGTCATTGGGACTTCACTCCTATGGAGCACTAAAATTCAACCTTCATGCTACGATGACTACCCACCTATCAAACCCTTTCCAAATACGATGGATTTTGGGTCTAAACTTCAATGGCTCTGATTGTGTCGGAGTCTTCAACTTCCACGCCAATTAACGTCCAAGTCTTCAACTTTTATCATGGTGCAGAAATGGGACCCATTGGGATCCACAATTGATATTTTACCCCATCTAACCACCAATCAATGGTTTTCGCACAATATTTTGACCTCATTTTCGTCGACACTTTCTCCCATCCACAATTTAGGATCCAGGCCCATCATCTTTCGATGAACAAATAAGATCCACCAACATCTATATCCAAGGATCTAGGTTATGGTCGACACCTTTTTGGATTTCGACTTCATTCGAGACCACTCTCTTCTATCGACCAGTCCCCTTGTGACACATTGTTGGCCCTCAACCAAGTTTTGAGGAAAACTTGGTCGGATTAGGACCACTTTTCGGACTTCAACAGGTTGGTCGAAGATGGAGTGCCCAAGCGAAGTTGAGATCATGGATATCACTTGTTTTGTGGCCTTGTGGACCCAGCAAAGGGTTCATTATGGTTTTGTAATGGTTTATGGGATGTAAACCCATGGGGTTACTCAGGATTAGGCCTTTTTGTAAGAAAGTGTAAAAGTATAAATAAGTAAGAATGTAATGTAGAAAAGAGTCAATATCTTGCAAGGCTAAGTGCAAGTAGTTTTGAGTGCTTTGTGCAATAGAATATGTATGTAAGGCTATGTTCTTGTTAGAGGAGTTGGATCTGTTCCTTGACCAAATTTTGGGAAGGAGGATCTGGTGCTCAATGCACAAATCTCCTGTTCTCTGTGAAGTTTAGCTCTATGGCTTTGTGCACTGGGGTGAACCACACATATCTTGTGTTGGTGGTTTGCTTTGTGATATGTTATGTTGCCATTTATCTTCTTAGTGCTTTTGTTATTATGTATGTTAGATAGATCTATGAATGCTTATTGCTTTATTTATATTGAATGTGCTAGATCTAACTTATGATGCTAAGTGTGATGTGTATGCTATCATTGTTACTGTGTCTATCTATACTTAGGATTTGATATGCGATGTGAATACGACTAATGGTTTGATGCATGTTGTTCCTAAGTACTTTATAGAAGTGTTATAATCACATATATCTGTCCCATATTGGTTACAGACACCTGAGTCATGTAACACCCCCTGCTTCTACCTCAGGTGAGACTTTGCCTGCTTCGCAGGTGTTGCCGAAAGGGACGATAGTTAGGGTTTTTTTGGTGCGTTGTTGAAGCGTTGAACCCTGGGTCTACCCCTATGCCAACAAATGGTTTCGTTGTCAGGACAACACCTTGGAAGAAGATGGATCTGGCTCACTGGGAGGAGAATACAAAGTAAATGGAAAAGGAGGAGGGGGTGAAGAAGAAAAACAAGGAGAAGGCGAAGATACACCACTGAAGGATCCCCCTACTGAGACAGAAAAACCGAAAAAGAGGAAGGTTTCTCCGTAGAAACCTTCAGTAAGAAATCATACCCACACTAGTAATCCCCAGATGGAGGCCACACTCACAAAGGATGACATTTTCTTGGTCCGCAGAGCGATGGAGGATGCATCCGAAGATCTCTTGTAGAGATATGGAGTGAAGCAGGAGGATTTGTATGAGAGAATCGAGAAGGAACTAAAGGAAATGAAACATGCTATTTGATTTGTCCACGCAGTGCCTACTGCGCCTTCTTCGTCAGAGACCATAGAATAGGGGGATGACCCTACCCAATTAATAAGATTAGAATATGTGACATAGGCTTGGCTTTAGAAAATCCAAGAAGAAAAGGAGAAGGCTACAAAATCATTGAAGCAAGAGAAAGAAGAAGTCTTAGAGAAACTACGAGTTGCGCGGTAGTGTGTAACCGCTTATGAAAATGAGAAAGATGAGTTTTGGGTGATGCTCGAGGAGGACAAAGTGAATATACAGAGAGAAAAGGACCAACTTCTCATAGAGAAAACTGTGGTCAAAGAAGTGGTAAATAAAACACTTCACTCTGTGCCAGGACTGGCACAGGAAAAACATGAATCAGTCGAGGTTCAAGTGGCGAAGCTCGCTGAGACCATCCAGTAGCTTCAAGTGAGCATAATAGAGATGGAATTCCAAGTAGTGCCAAGCACTCTGCAAGAAGTGTGTGACCAGATAGAAGAAGCCTCCAAGAATGCAGTAGGAAGGATCAGAGCCCTAGATTTAGAGTGCAAACATTTGAGTGATCGAAGTGCATAGATTTATGAATGCCTCACAGAAGATCTAGAGCTGAGGAAACTAGAAGCACGACAGCATGCATTCACCGTGCAGGCACAGATGAAGTTACTCACTGTAATCAAGAAAATGAAGAGATCATAGGAACAATGCACAATCTAGCAACATATTACTGCCATCTAGCGCAAAGTAATGGAAGTCATACAGAAGCTGCAACCAGTGCAAGATTAAGCCTGCAAAGTGTTTGAATATATTGAAGGACAAGGCTCGCAGTTAGACCAAGTGGTTGTGATAGTGGAACAATGTCTATAAGGGCCTGTTACAGAGCAGATGATCCAAGAGCTCACTGAGCAGGAGGCTCAGGCGAAGCAACAAGTCGAGGCAGCTCGAGGCCTTCGAAACGAAATTTCCTAGACGTGAGTGACTCAGGATGAGTCACAGGTGAGTGTTGGGAGCCTGTTGGCCCTTGAACAAGTTTTGAGGAAACCTTGGTCATATTAGGACCACTTTTTGGACTTCGACAGGCTGGTTGAAGATGGAGCGCCGAGGCAGAACTAAGATCGAGGATCTCACTTGTTTTGTGGGCTTGTGGACCCAGCAAAGGGTTCATTAGGGTTTTGTAATGGGTTATGGGATGTCATCCCATGGGTTTACCCATGATTAGGCCTTTTTTTAATAAAGTGTAAAATTAGTTTTGAGTGCTTTGTTCAACAGAATATGTATGTAAGGCTCTGTGCTTGTTGGAGGAGTTGGCTATATTCCTTGACCTAATTTTTGGAAGGAGGATCTGGTGCTCAGTGCACATATATCCTATCCTATTCAAAGTTTATCTCTATGTCTTAGTGCACAGGAGCAGATGAATGTAAGAGCTTGAAGACTAATAAAGAAGAAGAAGAAGTTGGTGGACGTAGCCCCACAATGGGGTGAACCACGTATATATTGTGTTGATGGTTTTCTTTGTGCTATGTTATGTTGCCATTTATCTTCTTAGTGATTTTGTTATTATGTATGTTAGATATATCTATGAATGTTTAGTTCTTTATTTATATTGAATGTTCTAGATCTAACTTATGATGCTAAGTGCGATATGTATGCTATCATTGTTATTGTGTCTATCTGTACTTAGGGTTTGATATGCGATGTGAATAAGACTAATGGATTGATGCATGTTGTTCTTAAGTACTTTGTAGAAGTGTTATAATCACAGATATGTGTCCTTTCTCATTTACAGACACCTGAGTCCTATAACCCCCCCTGCCTCTACCTTGGGTGCATTGTTGAAGCGTTGGACCCTGGTTCTTCCCCTGTGCCAACACACATTCACCACCGGGATACATTGGTCCTCAAGTTGGAAAGCCACATCATCATCATGTCATCATTCCATCTTATCCTTAAATTGGAACTTTATAAAGGTCTAAGGTGGAGGTTAACTCTCTCCTACACATTGATCGACAATCCTCATCCATTCTCATGTCTTTATCATCATTGGCTCTTCTTTAACTCGAATATCACTTCACCAACTCTCTATATTCCCTGAAGATGATGCATATCACATAGAAGATCCAAATCTCATCGATGGACCTTCCTGATAGATTGATGGTCCTCATTCCATCTTTCGTATTTCCTTGTCATCGTCAGAATTTACGCAAGTCCTGGCACTCGTTCGTTCACTACGTCGATGCCTTCTCGATGAAGGGATAAGAATCACTCACCTTACCAAATCAATGACTATATACCCTCTCAACTTGAATCTGGGTTTTTCCATTGGCTAACTCTCTGACTTGGGGATTTAGTCAAATTTCATATTTTTGCAGGGTTTGGTCCAAGCCTTCAAGAGTCTGAAAAAAATCTAAGATCATCGCTAGTTACTTGAATTCAAAAGGGAATATCTTGCATATATTGAAATATTTCCACATAAATATCACAATTGTCTCAGGACTCAGGGTCCTCTATTAGTCACAAAGATCTCTCCGACCAATAGGACAATCACATCACTAGTTAAATGATGTTTTTGTCCATGTCCTACAAACTTTCCTCTAAGGCCACAAGGTTCCTAGGGACACCATTGTCCACACTTAAATGATATTACAATTGATATGAAAAACCATGGAAATTTCAGCTCATCCCAATCATTCAGAGGTTCCTTTTTATTATTCACAAGAAATTAAATTTCTCACTAAATCATACAATTACATAGATACATCATTCATACACAATTTAACAAGTCAAGTTAGACACTTATCTAATCAAGGAAATTTCCAATACCAACTGACTAAGAGAGGACGCATTTCCTCCCAACCTTAGGCCATACTATAGAGTTCCTTCCTATAGTACACCAACCTCATTCCAAGCCATGATACCGCAAGGGGAACTATTCAACTGGTTTCCAACTCAGATGATCCAGGAAGGTTACTCTCCTTCCTCCACTAGCCAAAAAAGTAGTTTCCCCCTTCCCACTGAGCTCAGGCACTCTACAGGTTTATCAGGTGGTTTCTCAACTAGATTTCCTCTGCACAAGGGATTCTCTTCTTTGCTAAATAGTCACTCAACAACCTTCCCTTACCAGTGTCAGTTTTTTTCTAGTAAGCACCAAGTTGTAGTCTTTTTTTCTCCAATCTGGATTTGGGTCTTCTTTGTTCAGGGTGATCAATATTAAATTATAAAATCTTCATATTTTATTCAAGGAAAGCTTTCCATTTTATTATCTTCTTCAATCTACACCCAGGAGCACCACTGTTCACTGCCCCTTTTTCTCTGTGAGTCTAATGTTCATGATTCTGGTTCATATTTTCTCTTTCTCCACTCATGTGGGTGCATTCCTTTCTTCTGTCTTTCATACCACACTTTGATCTCCTTGATCTTTCACGTGTGGTCTCTGGTGGTGTTTTTATAGCTTTGGTCTCTTCCTCCATTGACTTCCTTGAGGTTCCCATGGATTTTCCTGTAGACGCAACCTATATCTCATCATTCCCATTAAGAATGGGAACACAGTGATATCCTTCTATCATGTCATTCAATTGGCCATTTTCTTATCCAAAAGACCAATATGTCAACAACCATCAATTTCCTCAACCACTTCCTTGAACTTCCATAACTGGTCATGTGGCTCATTCAGATCTGGTACGCTAGGAGGTATGATTTTATGCTTAGAAAGCATAAATTATCTTGTTAAACAACCTTCTTGTTTTCTTCATAAAAACAACTTAGCTCCACCTTAACCAACCACGTAACCAATTCCTTGCTTCATCAATTCCCACTTGTGTATCATGGTCAGTTCTTTCAAGGATGTTCCCTCTCAATCAACTATTTGGTGTTTCCATTAATCAAAAAATGATTACATGCTTCATAAACATAATTTTATGAAGTCTTGCCATAATTATAGTCTTGGGAGAATATAAGGTGCTACATTCCCCTCCCCATTAAAAGAAACATCATCCTCAATGTTTAAAACACCATGTATATACAATTATATAGAAAACAAAAATGGGTATTCCAATATCATGGCATCTTCTAGCTGCCATGTAGCTTTATCTGCTCTAAAGTGCTTGCATTACACCTTGACCTACACAATGGCTCGGTTATGAAACATTGTTTCTCTCCTGTCCAAGATACATTGTGGTTATGGTTGGAATTCGCCTTCTGGT
The DNA here is from genome assembly GCA_009831015.1 of Picea engelmannii. Lineage (NCBI taxonomy): Eukaryota > Viridiplantae > Streptophyta > Pinopsida > Pinales > Pinaceae > Picea > Picea engelmannii. The sequence continues at coordinate 19,225 of ML824452.1, read as the reverse complement.
TCCATGTGTATCATAGTCTAATCAATTACATGATTAGATTCATGCACATATTTCTTTAACAAATAAACATGGAACACATTATGAGTTCTAACAATAGGTGGTAACACAATTCAGTATGCTACTCGTCCCACTCTTTATAGAACTTCAAATGGTCCACAATAGTGGGGTGCCAATTTAGCACACATTCCCATTATTAGGGAACTTCTCTTGGGTTTCACTTAGAGATACACATGATCTCCTACTTTGAAGTCTCTATGATTCCTCTTGTTGTCTACATAGCTCTTTTGTTCGTCCCGAGATACCTTCATATTATGCCTTATCTTGACCATTGCATGTTCCATATCCTTCAACAATTATGGTCCAAGTGTGATCTTATCCATTGGGTTGTCCCAACTAATTGGAACTCTACACTTTCTTCCATACAAAAACTCAAAGGGGTTCATTTTCAATGATTCCTGATAACCTTTGTTGTAGGAAAACTCTACCAGGGGTAGATACTCTTCCCACTAATTAGGTTGATGCATAACATGCATCCTCAACATTTCTTATAATATTTTGTTCACTCTTTCATTCTGTCCATATGTTTGGGGATGGTAAGTTGTACTAAATGCCAATTGTGTTCCCATGCTTGCAAACAAGTCTTTCCAAAAATTTGAGGTGAAATTGGCATCTCTATCTAAAATTATGGTCTTAGGAAAACCATGCAATCTAAAAATTTCCTTCATAAAAACGTTAGAAATATCTATGGCTTTGAAGGTAGACTTAATGAGAATAAAATGAGCTTCCTTTCTCAGCTTATCCACTACAACCATCATCACATCATGTTGCTTAATTGTCTTTGGAAAACCGGGGATGAAATCCATGGAAATGGTTTCCCCTTTCAACTTAGGAATAGGCAAAGGTTACAATAGACCTTCAAGATATATGTGCTCGACTTTTACCTACTGACACTCCAAGAATTTAGCAGTGTATTGAGAAATGCTTTGCTTCATTTCAAACCAATAATATAGTTGTCTTACTGTCGTCACCATTTTATGGTAACCAGGGTGACCTACATATGGTCTTCTATGGAATTCATCCATAATTAAATGTGTTAATCTTGATGAAATAGGTACGTACAATATGTTATTATATAGCAACACACTATCAGTTCCAAGATGATACCCTTCATATTTCTTCTCTCTAGGGTCTCACTGTAACCCTTCTTTCACTTGAGTGAAAAACTCATCTCTCTGCAAGAGGGTTTTAATCCCTTGCTTGATGTCAGACTCTCCTACACTTGCAGTTGCTAAGTGCACTCTCTGAATGCTTCGACTGAGCGCATATTCCACTTCATTTTCCTTCCCTTTGATGTACTTGATTTCGAAATAAATTTCTCTAATCAACGCCATCCACCTGACTTGTCTAGCATTCAACCTTGGTTGGTCAAATAGGTACTTCAGACCATAGTGGTCGGTCATTAGGACAAATCATCTTCTGAGAAATCATTGTCTCCACATCTTCAATGCATGCATGATTTTTACCAATTCTATATCATGGCTAGCATACGTTTTCTCATGCTCATTCAACTTACATGATTTGTAGCAAATTACTTGCCCATATTGCATGAGAACTCCACTGAGTCCTTCCTTGAAATCATCTGTACAAACCAAGAAATCTTTTTTTGGGTTTGCAATCTTTAGAACATAGGATTTATTTAGAAGATGCTTCATCTGGTGGAATATTTCTTCACACTCTGGTGACCATATAAAATTATTCCCTTTCCTTTGTAGTGAAGTGATAAGATTACCAATCTTGGAAAATCCCTTTATGAATATCATGTAATATCCATCCAATCCCATGAAGGATCTTACTTCTTTCACATTTCTAGGGGTAAGCTAATCCATGATTGCCTTGATCTTTTGATGATCCATTGCCACTTTGTCTACTGATATTACATGGCCTAGATATTGGATTTCCTTTTGAAAGAAGTCACACTTTCTGAAATTAGCGTACAGTTGGTTCTCTCTCAACAGTTGTAGCACCATCCTGAGATTCTCTTCATGCTCTTATTTTTTCTTGGAATACACAAATATTTCATCCACAAACACTAAGACAAACTTGTCTAAATATTTGTTGAGCACACAATTCATTAAACACATGAATGTAATTGGTGCATTTTTAATCCCAAATGGCACCACCACGAATTCATAGTGCCCATACCTTGTTCTAAAGCTATTCTTGCGGATGTCCTCATCCTTGATTCTGACTTTGTGATATCCTGACCTCAAATCATTCTTTGAGAAAACGGTTAATCCTTTGAGTTGATCAAAGAGATTGTCTTTCCTAGGAAAATAATACTTGTTCTTGATGGTCATCTTGTTCAACTGCCTATAATCAATGCATAGTCTCAAGGTAGCATCCTTCTTCTTTACAAATAGGGTTAGTGATCCCCATGGGGACACACTCGGCCTGATATAAAGTTTATCAAACATTTCCTTTAGCTACACCTTCAACTCCAACTCTGGGGTAATCATCCTGTAAGGAAATTTGGATGTTGGCACCGCTCCAAGTACAAGATCTATTGAAAAATTGAGATCTCTCTTCAGAGGTAGTCCTGGACTCTCTTCTAGAAACACATCTCTTAATTACCATAACACTAAGTGATCTTCAACCCTTAAATATTTTCTTTCTAATGGGTCTATCACTTGTATAGAATACAAGGGACATCATTTTATGCTAAACTTATTGGGTTGCAACACTGTTATTTGTCATTTTATCACTTTGTAAAGTGTCATGGCTGTGGATGAAGGTCACATAGGTAACCAAAAACCAACTCGAGGCTGGAAGCTAGCCCTTCCAACCCAGAGAGGTCTTTCTCTTTCAAATCAATCACGGAAAGGATTGATTTGGTTTAACTCAAAGGATAGATATTTAGAACAAAACATGGTTTATAGAGTTGGTAGCAGAGCAGATTGAAGGTCCATTGGGAAATGGAGTCATAGGATAAGTGACTAACAAGTGGTTTCCCACTGGTCCATTTGACAGATAATTTATCTTAGGCAAGATAGAAAACACTCCTTATACCAATTTAATTGTTGTTGTAGCAGAATACTCAGAGAGAAAATACACTAATTCTTTAGGGCATCTATCATTGATGAATCCTAAAGCAATTATAACATAAATAGAGCAAGTAAACACATGCATAGATAATTAAATTCTGATGAATTCACATACATGTATCACACTTGAAAATATAGAAGAGAACAAACACATATAATGATTAAAACAAGAAAAATACATTTCATATGAGATCACAAGGCAAAGGAGAAATATTTACATGTATCTCAAATATCATATTCCAAGTACTTCTGGTTCAAACTTTCATTAATATTAGTAAATTAAGTTACATAATGCAGACAATAGAAACTCCCAATACACTCCCCCCCCCCCTCTTAAGTTCATGTTGATTCATAAAATTTATACAAAAAATCATATCATATCCTTGAAGATTCGAATGGATCTTCCTTTCTAAATAAAGTTACAATTACGCAATGTTCTGGAAGCAAATTATGAACAAAATGATAATAAAAAGGGGTCAAAATTGACTGTATTAATGACATATAACCCTAAATTTCTCTACACATGCATACCTGGCATCAGGCCCTCTTACTTGCCATTTTTTCCAAGCCAACACTGAGTTTCTCTTCTTAAAAACATTATTTTTGAAGATGTACACACACTGCACCATTAATTCCCGCATATGTATGCCTGCTGCACCACTACAACCCATGTACATATGCTAGTTGTACCACTACAGCCCGCGTATACTCGCAAAAGTTGCAAAAATTAAAAATTTGCAAGGAATTCGTTGAGATTATGGGCTATTGGGTAGTTTCATTGATCCACCGCCTATAGCTCGTAACCCAACCAACCAACCATCCTTTTGTCATATAAAAGGAGGTGTTGGGGTCTCATTCCTAAGTCAAGCATAAGAACAATGAAACTCTACCTGTTTCACATCCCCTCCTTTCCCCAAGAAATTGCAGCCACCTTGTGAGATTTGCCTTAGAATTTCCCATTTTTCCGTTTTTCCTCCGTCATAAGCCTATTCCATTTCCCCATAAGAAGTTTGAGAGGCGAAAGATACGTGGAAGCGCATTTGGAGCTTGGTGAAGAGGAGCCCGGACCAGGTTTGTGGAGCAGTCGTCGACCTTGTTGTAAGTAAACATTGTGATATAAATAAAAGAAATAATTTTCCTGTCCCGAAATATGATGTGTCAAATGTTTGTATTTGATTTATGCTTTATTCTAACATCTAACCCATGATTTATATATGAGATGCATGTTTGTAGTTCCCTGTTTATCTGTTTGTGAATGTAGTTCAACCTTGGGAGGAGACTTGCAGCCAGCGGAGCTATCGAATACGAGAGGATCGACACGGGACGTAGAGTAAAAGGTAAAGTTACCTGATCTTTTCACTTTGTCTTTCATGTATGAATTTGGGGTATGTTCGGGGTAGTTAGAAAAGTAGGATACTTTTAGACGGTTATATCTGCCTACATTTTGAACCCTAGTGTATTCCATAGGGGGGTTTTCCCTACTAGCAGAAATGGCAACCATACTAGGGAAGCCTCTAGAGCTTTAGGGTATTTTTTGGGTGTTTGATTGGTTTTATTACCTTTTGAGTTTCTGTAAGTGTGTTGAATCTTTAAGGGATTCTGGTCACCTATTGGTGACATACCAGTTCTCCCTTCCCTTTCAATCTGCCAATTTTTATTTTTATTTTCAGAATTTACAGAGGTGTGTGTGTGTCCTGTTGTGGGTCTCCACGCATACATCCATGCCCTGCTCTATAGACAACCTGCGTACATATGCATGTTTCTTAAGTGTCGGTAGCATGCATGTGTCAAGAAATTTTTCTTTAAGAAGAGGCAGCCAACCTCTTCCCTGATTGAAGTCATACTTCTCAGGTTTCTTGATTAAGTACAGTGTCTCTGTTGTTACAGTCGTAGCCTAGGTTTGATGTGAGTTTGCTTATATTTTTAAAGATTTCTTGTGTTTTCTTTGAAAGGGTTTTCGATGAGTCTGTGAGTATTTGATCAGCCTATTCGGTGTCTTCAGTGACTCCTTGTGATCCGCAGTGGGCCAGAGGTCAGTTTTGGTCTTGTCTTGTCTTTTACTTTTTCCCTTTCGCTTGCTTTAAAGAAAAAGAAAAAAACATTTATTTCGAGTTTTCTTGTTTGAAGCATTTCAAAATAAATAAATAAATATTCCATTTCTTTGTTTGGTTAAGTAGTTGGGTTGAATGTTTTGATTATTAGGAAAAATAGTTATTTTCTTAATTTCTTTACTGATTGCTTAGAACATTAAGTAGCTCATAGTTGAGAGAAATTTCATTTTAGGTTTTCCTTTAAAATATATTAGAAAAAGGTAGTTATGAAAAGTTGGTTAAAGAGTTAGTTGCAAATCTTTATTTGTCAAATAGAAGTAATTTTGATTTTAGTTTCATTTATTTCTCCTTCTTCGTCTCTCAAAACACCACTAGTTTCATTGTCGTTTCCTTGACTTAAAACAAGCCATTTAAAATTAACGTTAATTTTAAATCAACTAGACTTTAGGTTTGTAGGGTCAATCAAATGCTCTAGGCTAGAGACTTGAATTAGGTTGGAGAGGAAACTCTTCAAGGCTCACAAACAAACATTGGAGTCAGAGCTAGGGAGTGTAAAAATTCCAGTAAACGGGAAAGTTATCTGGGACCCCCCTCTAACACAAGGGATAAACACGAGGTCACGTGCGGAAAGGTAGCAGAGATAACCCTTCCAAAGCTGAACCAATCATAGTGGGGAACGTATATAGAGGAATTGTTGTGGGATATTGTCGGTTTCATTTTCCTACAGAGCTTCGTGGATCTCGAATCCATTCTAGGTCCTTAGTTGTATTCCAAACCACTTGCTTTCGATACCCTCGATAGGTTTCAGGCTTGATACCCTACTCATTGCGGTCCAACCAGCTATCGACTGTACCCGCTTGGTGATTGTTCGCAAGATGGAAACCTAGTTGCCTTTATTCTAGATACTTACACAGGTGACTGCGGGGGTATACCATGGTACCTAGGGCAGACGTCGGGCCACGCTTTGTAGAGTATACTCGGAGGGTGATTTCATGTTCGAGTTGCACTTGCACCGATAAGTTTCTCTAGTGTTGGCTGGTTTAATTGTTCTTACAACTAGATAGTGGTTTCCTTGCTTTATCTCATAGGAAATTTTCTAGTGTGTGATTGGTTTTCAACGTTAGTAAAATCCTTACTGTGTCGTTGATATTTTCACAAAGTGGAAGATCAGGAGCTCTGTCGGTCATGAAGGCTTTAGGGTCTGTCATCGATTACATTGGATCCACCACTGCCACCGTTACAGTGAATAATTGACAAGAAATGGTCATTTGAGGTGACTGGGTCACAAGAAACTATGCCCAAGCCATCCCTTAGAGGAGAACACTCGAATCCGGAGGAACTAGCTATTTCTAACCTTGGAGTGGAAGCTCTTGAGCATTTTAACCCTCCGATCAATGACTCTTCGATGCCACTTTTGATATACCTTTCCCCTCCAAGGGTAACACATCACGAGCATCAGATAGTCTTGCAAGAAGCTATGGAAGCAAATGTTGCTTTCGTCAGAGAGTCCTCACACTCCCTCAATGACTTCCACCACTGGGGGCATTCTACCTCCTAACCCACCTTCGTCGGTCTAGACCACATTGGTCTCAACCACCTCTACTTAGGGAAGTGGTCTGATTCCATCTATGGTGGAGATCACTGCTCTCCGATCACACAGAGTGCGATGGGCCCTCCGTTTTCATACGAGATGCCCATATTTTATATGAACTTTGTCCTCACCTACTCCACCCTACAAACCATGGGTCTAGGGGCAGGGAGCTCAAACACTCCTTTGAAAGGGTCCATGGGGGGCACCTCATCCCCCTATAACGCTATCCCTTATGGAAGGGGTGATATACCTCCTTCGTCCCCCTCACTCGATGATGCTCCCCAGCAATCCGTCGGGCCAAACATGAACTACAGCTTGTTCGAAGCAGGCAGTCTAGGACCTTCTTCCTACACCACACTGGTGGGTTCAATGTCATTCTCTTTGTTCGACGCATTTGGTAATAACGCTTTCTCTTCATCTACCATCTCGTCTGGGGGCAACCCTGGTTTTGGAAAACAGAATCCTGTGCAGGGTACTATTCCTACACAAGGGGAAAACACAAGAGTCTTCTCCTCACAAAGACTCTGGAATCCATAGCAGGAATTATTTCACTCGTCAGGGATGTCGATTGGGGGCAAACCCTTCCATGGTCAATGGAACCTCAAGCAAGGCTCAATACCTATGCCCGTTGGATCGACAGGGGGCAACCCTTTCTAGAATCTTTAGAACACAACGTAGGGAGAAATCCCCGCCCAACCCTCAACGTCCAATTATAGGAATCAGTCGATGATTCCCCAACAAATGCAGTATCCATACGCTGGCCAAGGCCATGGTATTTACCAGACCCCTGGGAAGTAACCCGACTTTTCCTGGTAGCCTAGTGTCAGTCAAACTCCAGGCTCCTTTCTTCCTGTACATAGTCAACAACCCAAACTACCATTTCTGGCGACTTTACATTTGCCAAACTTGTCAAGGTTGTTAAACGACCCAATTTTTCATAATCCGTGTTGGCCCCCCATGCCGACTAAGTTTCTCTTAGACACTCTGAAGTTCAAAGGTAAGCCTAACGAAGATCCAGGTGATCACGTGACTACTTTTCACCTATGGTGCTTGTCAAACTTGCTGCATGATGACTCTGTACAATTGCGCATGTTTCAATGAATTCTTATTGAGGGTGCTGCAAAATGGTACATCGAGCTCGACCACTCAAGATACTCTTACTTTAACAATTTGGCAATGGTTTTCCTAAACCATTTCCAACTACCTGTGAGATATGATGCCGACACTGATTTGTTGGCCAACTTTGAGCAAAAAAAGGTTGATCATATCTCGGATCACATCCGAGAATGGCGGCGTCGGAATAGTTTGATAAAAGTATCAGTCTCATCGAATTTCCTGTTGGAGTGGTTCCTTTAGTCTTTGGTACCTCAGTTATCCAAGGATGTTGCAACTTCGACAGTGTTTTCTGAGGAAGAGGTGATAATGAGAGCTCAACAACTTGAACTAATATACTCTCAGTCTAGTTTAATCCTGAAGTTTTACCAGATGCGCCACGATCCATCCTTGACAAGGCCAGACACAAGTCTGGACCACATGCTAATGGTATAGTTGGTTCAACACAAGAAAATCTCATTGATCAGTTATCAAATCAATTGCAACAATTGTCAATATAGCAGACTATGCCCAACCAGAAATCTGGTTCGGTTGCTTCCCCTACTCAAACGTTGGATGTACACAGTGTGCAATCGACGAACCCGAAGGAAAAACAACAGCCTAACGAAAAGAAAAAACAACGAAACAAGAAGGGTAAGGGGGATAAAAAACCCACCAAAAATGATGATGGGGCAACACAAAGAAGAGAAATTCAAAGTATTTGTGTAACCTTTGCACAAAAGACCACCTGACTCACTTGTGCCCTCGACTTGCGGAGGCCCAAAATTTATTGGTGCAAAAGCATCCTAATGTGTTAACGAACCCATTTCCTCATGGAAATTTTTGACTCAAGCCTCTACAAGTGTGGATGGGGGCAGTCAGGGACCCCCTCTGTCTTCTAGTAATCCCTCGGTTGTGAACGTTTATATGTTGAAAGGTGATGCTTTCATAGCAACTAGGGCACATGACTACAAGAAGTCAAAATCTGTTAAAAGGGTAAAGAAGTCATAAACCCATCTGTTCCCCTACAAATTGAGAAGACGATGGGCGAAACAATGAAATGCATCTCGAAAGGGGAGTTCAAGAAATATTCTCACAATCTAAACGCTAGGGCCACCCAAAATTACTCTGTGGTGGAGGATTTGTCACAAACCCCTTGCATGATGTCTGCTTTGGAGGTCCTCCAGAGCCACCCTTTGTAGAGAAAGGCTTTGTTACTTGCCTTAGGATCTACTGAGACTTGTAATCCAAGAACGATCATGCTTGATATGATTGACTTGAGACCTTGTCTCCCATACCACGTTGCATTTCAGATAGTAGTGGCTTACACCACGAAAATTTTTATCCCGAATATTTTTCGCACGGCGGTTGATGAGGGTGCCTCGACATCCAATATGTCATTGGCATGTTGGAAGGCCATTGGCCAACCTATTTTGTCTCCATCACCTACTCTACTTACTTCTTTTGACGCTCATTCTTTCAAACCACATGGTATCATCCCTTCTTTCCCCATGTAGTTAGGAGGGAAGACCATGTGCTTCGAATTTGAAGTGGATGATGCACCTCTCGACTACAACCTTCTATTAGGAAGGAGTTGGACCTATGATATGCATGCAGTGGTTGCCACAGTTTTTTGAGTCTTGTTGTTTCCACACAAGGGTCAGATCGTATCCATTGATCAGTTTTCCTTCTCCCGTTTTGACTCTTCATCGGAGACATCCACGGTCCCGATGATTGATAACCCTCAGCCCGACGTCATCAACATAGGGGTTGTTTTGTGCCCACCTTTGATGGGTACCTTCGATTACCCGCCTCCTTCTGGCGATGTCAATCTCATATCGGTTATCCCCTACCAGCCTAGGGATAATATTTTTCAAGTGTCATCGTTCTGTATGAATTACTTTAACGATCTGTGGACTCTTCCTTCCTAATCAGCTTCAATGGAAGGGACATGGCATCTTGTCATGGCCATGCCCTTGTCCATGGAAAAATTTGTGTACACTATTGTCCAGGAAGCTTTGGCCGACCCCGATCTGACTCCCGCACATGAGTTAGATCCAATTCTCGAGCCTATCTAGGCTCAAGGTTCCCTCGCCACTATCGATTCTTTAGATTTTGTATTTCCCTATGATGAGGTGATTATAGAGGCATTGATCGGTCTAGAAAGACACTGGGATGATCTCCATCACAAATCCTATTTTCTCCCAGAGTTAAGAAGAATAGAGGCAGGTCAATTCGTGTTGACTATGACTGGAGATAGGTATTGTCCTATTAATCCTCTAAATACACACGCAGTTTATGCTGAGGGTAATATGGAAACTATCGCTGAAACAATACCTATTGAAATATCTAGAAACCCTGGTGTCGTGGAGAATGTATTCGTCAGAGCGGATTTCTCCCCGGAAGAGATTAAGATCTATACAAATTTATTTAAGGAATTTCACAACGTTTTTGCTTGGTCTTACGAGGAAATGCCATGCATTGATCCAAGAATCGTCGAACATGAGATAACAACTTATCCTGACGCCAAGCTAGTACGACGAAAGATTCATCCAGTGAATCCTCAGAGAGCAGCAACTATTAAGGTTGAAGTGGAAAAACTGCTTAAAGATGGTTTCATCTACCCCGTACAGTTGACGAAATGGGTGCCAAATCTCGTTTCGGTTAACAAAAAACAGGGTATGATTCGAGTGTGCATGGACTTTCATGAATTGAACAAGGCCTATCCAAAGGATAATTTCCCCACCCCATTCATTGATCATATTGTCGATGAATGCATAGGTTGTAAGGTCTTTTAATTCATGGACGGTTTCTTGGGATATAACCAGATTCAGATCAAACCCGAGGACCAGCATAAAACATCTTTTATATGTCTGTGGGGCACATTTTATTATCGTAAGATGCCTTTTGTCCTGAAGAATGTTGGAGCCACTTTTCAGTAGACCATGTCTTTTGCTTTCCACGATCTCAAACATATAGTCGAGGTTTATCTCGATTATTTATCATCACGATCTCGTAAGAGATATGATCATCCCACGCACCTCCGACTTATCTTTGAACGATGTCGCTACTATCAGATTTGCTTGAATCCCAACAAGTGTTGTTTTTGCGTGACGTCGGGTCATCTTTTAGGTTTCATAGTTTCAACAACAGGGATCATGGTCGATACTCTAAAGGTTGAGGCGATAGTTCAGTTGCCTCCCCCATGCAAAGTCCCTTGGTTTCAAAGCTTACAGGGAAAATCAAACTCCCTTCATCGTTTTATCACAAACTATGTCGAGATCACTAAAGGTTTCATGTGTTTACTGAAAAAGGGAGTCCCTTTCTATTGGGACGAAGCCGCTCAACACTCTTTTGAAGCGTTGAAACATGCCCTCACGTTTTCCCCTATGCTCCGACCTCCCAATTATAGTAAATATTTTTTATTGTACTTGGCCGCCGCAGAGTCGACCATCGGTATGGTCTTGGTTCAAGAGGACGATTTGCTTGAAGAGAATGTGATTTATTACCTGAGTCAAGGCCTAGTTAGACCGGAACTCAAATAATCCCATGTTGAGAAGCTTGCATTGGAAACATTGCATGTTGTCCAATGGTTCTGTCATTATATCCTTCTTCTCAAGACCATCGTCATTGTCCTTGTGAATTCGTTCCAATACGTGTTGACATGACGTGTAATTGGTGGAAAGATCAGTAGATGGATTGTTATCCTCTAGGAATTTGACTTGGATTTTGTTTCCTTGAAATCCAAAAAGTCGTTGGTCTTCACGGAACTTATTTTGTAACTTCTAGTCGAATCAGGTGATGTTACGCCTTAAGAATCACCGATTAAAGGAGATCTTTTTCTGATTTCATATTTGGACCCCTGGTATCGAGATATAATAGTCTATCTCTAGACTTTGAAGTGCCCCTCCTATGCTTCTTGCAATGATCATAAACGTATATGCCATCAGGAACGAAACTATCTCATACTCTATGACACTTTGTATCGTCGAAGTGTAGACTCCATCCTTCATTGATGCCTCATTCATGAAGAAGCGGAACTTGTTCTTAACAATTGCCACACTGGAGCATGTGGCGGTCATTTTTCTGGGTTGGCAACATCAAAATAGATTCTACGAGCCGGTTACTTTTAGCATACGTTGATCAAGGATTGTGTTGAGTCAGTCAATAAGTGCCACTCGTGTCATATCTTCTCTCGAAATATGAGGGCACATCCTGCTCCCATGTTTCCCGTCATTGTTGTTGGTCCCTTCACCAAGTGGGGTATTGATTATACTACATGCCACCCGAATTCAGCCAGGGGGCATTGTTATATCATCATAGTGATAGACTACAACACAAAGTGGGTCGAGGCTATGCCAACATTCAACAATGATGATGAAACCGCAACTCTCTTTATTTTTAACCAGATAGTATCAAGGTTCATCATCCCGAAGGAGATTTTCACTGACCATGGCAATCAATTTCAGAACTAAATGATGTCTGAGTTAACAACAAATCTTGGGTTGAGCGAAGAGCATTCATTACCCTACTACCCATAAGTGAATGTTCAGGTGGAATCTGTGAATAATTCTCTCAAGACTATTCTGTAGCGAACGATCAATTCTGCCAAGTCAAATTGGCATTTAATGTTGTACTCTACAGTATAGGCCTACCGAACGTCTATAAAGACTGCCACCGGTTTTTCACCTTTTCAACTCGTTTACGGGATGGAAACAGTATTTTCAATAGAGTGCCAAATCCCATCTCTAAAGTTGGAAATAGAGTTATTTCCAAACACTTCACTTCTTGAGGAACACTTATTATATCTCGAGTAGCTCGATGAGAAACGTCATGATGCAGCCTTGGCTAACAAGGCTCACAAGCAACGGGTCAAGTGTCAATATGATTAGTTCGTTCGTCCTCGGATTTTCTCTGAAGGTGACCTTGTCTCGGTCTATGACCAAGATAAGGATCCCCTGGGGGCATGCAATTTCAAACCCATGTGGTTCAAACCTTTCATAGTGAAGGAGGTTTTAAATAAGGGCTCTTATTGTCTGGTTGACTTTGAGGGAAATGCTTTGGCGGAGCCTAGAAATGGGCTCTACCTCAAGAAGTATTACTCGTAGGTTGGTCGCCTGGGTGACTTCTTGTACATATGTATAGTTCTTATATAGTTAGTTTTTTGTCTTCTTTTTTTATGGACATGTCATTATTTATGTCATCTTTTTCACTGTGGCAGATGTCAAGTGAATAAGAGGTGTTCATTGGGTTCGTGGACGACGCCAACCGACACACTCAGAGGCTTGCTTCCACAACTTGGGTGATTTTCATGCCTCAAGGCCAGTTACTATCTTCTGGAGGTATCTATTTAAGTGACGCCACAAACAATGTCGTCGAATACAACGTATTGATAGAGTTTCTTTGTGACACTTTGTAGCATAGTATCTCTTACCTCCAGGTCTACTTAGACGCTCAACTAGTTATGTCCCAGTTAAATGGGGTTTACCACGTTTATGATCCTACTCTACACCGACGATTCCTTAGGGTACGTCTCTTAGAACATTGCTTTGATTACATTACGTATATCCATGTTCCTAGGAGATTAAATCAAACGACATATACTATAGATAATCAAGTATTAGATTGGCATATTGCACACACATAAAAAAAAACCACACACATACACATGTACATACATTTGTAAAACTGTGATCCATAAGACATAAAATATGTAAATACATATATCTATATATATATCAAAAAATCTCAGAGTACATAGGTGGGTGTGAACGCCTCAAAAATACATATCCACTATACATCACAGGGCTTATGCCGTCAAAAATATACAAAAAGAGTTCCCTTGGCACATAAGTTGTCCATCCTACCTAAGCAAGGGGCCTGTTGGCCCTGCCATAGTGAACAATGGCGTTTGCCAAATGCCGGAAGAGTTGGACCCAGGTTTGTGGCACCCCAACTACATGAGGCTTCATCGATAGTGGGATATCCTCGATCTTGGCCATGGGAATTGCACGAGTGAGCGCGGCGAGGTTCCGCTCCACCTGTCTCAAAACTCTCTCAGCCTCTCCGGTCGTAGGTCCCCCTGCTGTTGTTGCTGGTCCGGCGACTACTGTTGGTATTGCCTCTGGTCGAGGACGTTGCCTGGTCCTCAATAAGTCTGTTGGATGCATTGGTCCCACATCTGTACATAATAGATACATAGCTGTTAGATACTCTGATTCAAATAAAAAATGATATATATTAAAAAGAAACTAAAAATTAAATAACTTTAAAAAACAAACGTACCTATCTCTCCTCGCTCTTCTCCAGGAGGTATGGGCATGTCTAAATCCCTGGAAAAGTTGATTCCATCGTATGGGTAGTCCTCTATCACTGGAATCTGTCATGCCCACCAGTCAAAACATTTGTCGTCAAAGGCCTCTATGGTCCTTCCTCCCCCCTATCACGGAAGCAATGCTTCCCATCTACTCATTTTTTGGGAAGGAGGCCACATGCCCCCGCACTGGTTCTCATGGACTAAGGTTGGGTACCCTCTCAAAGAAGAATGAACATAAAATGGTATCGAACCCAAAGTTTTTGTTACTCTGCCCTCGACACTCTATGAGTTGTCTCTTCATGCAGTCAAGCATGGTCGTGGTCTAGTCGAATACTCGTGCGTTTAGGCACTGCATCGCACAATACATGTGTGCCCGAGAGACCTGATGTAAGGCCGTGGATCCAGTGATCCGCCCAATAAACAAAACTATCACCTTTAGTGATAGGTTTTTAATCTTGTGGATTGGCACCTGAGAACCTACTTTCTTAGTGTCAGTCTCGTAATGCATTCTGATCAGCTCGACGATGTTGTAGGGCCCAGGGGGGAATGAACGCAAGTTGATTGGTTCCCCTGTCCTCGAGAGGCCAGTCAAAAAGTATATTTCCTCAGTCGTTGGATTCAACAACTACCCCTCAAGCATAAATGCCTCAGTGTCAGGGTGCGAATAATCCACCAAGGCATTCAGCAGCCTGGGTTGTTCCCTCATGAATGGACACCGGTAGAACTTCCATAGCCTACATTGTTTCAATGCGGCCATAGCAGTAAGGTCCTCATCGACCAAGATATCAATATCCTTGTTCTCCCTCTCTCTCTAGTGGACATACATCCTGTTACATGACAAGTTCAAGGGGAGAGTTAGCTCTTGCATTTTCATTTTTTCTATGTTATCGCGGGCATACACGAGTTGTCCTTAGACAACCTGCATACACGTGGACCTGCCCTTTTTTAAGAGGGCGCGCCACTCCAAAAACTAAAATAAATACATAAATTAAGTATGAAAATGCAAGAGGGGTGATTTTGTACTTACTTGGTCCAAGCGGAAGTTCGTTTCATCCTCTGAAGCTCCTGGAATCAACTCTTTTAGAAAAGGGGTGTTTTTCACTTTTTGGTTAATTCTCAATTTGCAATGGTGAAAATGAGTTGTCAACTTCTATTTATAGACCTTTTTGGTCTTTTTTCCACTTTTTTGAACCCTTTTGCCATTTTTTCTGGCTTGAAAATCGTTTAGCATGGTTCTTGAGTTTCTTATTGGATGTTACGATGAACTTCACTTTTGGTTTGGAAAACATTTTGGGAGATGGGTAACTTTTAAAGGTCCTTTGGTAAGATTTGTTTTTTCCAACTTTTTGCATATAAGTTAGGTTTCCACCTCCACTTTCTGCATCGTGTTGTATTTTCCTCTTTTCCATAGGATTGATCCCACCAAACTGTGACACTGAACCATCATTGTTGCTTTAGAAGTGTCGTAATTTGGTGGTAGAGCCTACCTTTACATGGATGTCCTAGTTAGATCTTTATTGCATTTTTGCGTCCATGTCATCGTTAATGAATTTAGGCTCAGGATTCCTTGTTAGTCTTGTCCTGATTACAAGACTGATCCACATACGTCTGATGTGTCATCACTCTTGGCCTCACCCTCGGGACTCCCAAAAATGAGTCTTCTTTAAGCCCTTTTCAGACTCTCAAAACATGAAAAGATTGTCGAGCGATCTTGTTTTCCTTCACGCTCACCAAAATAAAATTGGAAGGCATGCATGTCTGGTGGTAGTTTACCCCTTTTTCGGTCCAGATGGTCAATTTTGCAAACAAAAGGTATACTCTAGGAACTTCGGTTCACTAGAAGAGTATTCTCAGGTATAAGTTTAACCCGTTTTCGGGCCTGAGGGACTAAATTTACGAAAAAGGAACCCCTACGGAGTCCATAGTTAATCTCTTTTCAGACTCCCTAAAATTTAAAATATATCGAGTGACCTTGTTCTTTCACACTCGCTAAACTGGTCCAGAAGAACATCCCCTACGGAGTCCATAGTTAAGCTCTTTTCAAACTCCTTAAAATTGAAAAGATCGTCGAGTGACCTTGTTCTTTCACACTCGTTAAATTGGTCCAGAAAAAAATCTACTAGCATGATTTTACCCCTTTTTTTGGCCCGTAGATTAAGGAAGAAAAAGTTACACCTCGAGAGATTCATCTCATCGGGAGAGTTCTCCTAAGTAGATTTTATACTTTTTCGGGCTAAGCAGACTAAATTTAGAAAAAGGTTGCAAGTCCATAGTTAAGCTCTGTTCAGACTCCTTAAAATTGAAAACATTGCCGAGTGATATTGTCTTTGTCACACTCATTAAAATGGCTTTGAATAGATGTCTTTTCGGTGCTATTTTACCCCTTTTTCGAATCGACTAGACTACCTTCGAAAAAGGTACCCCAATGGAGTCTTCTTTTACATTTTTTCATAATCTCTAAACGTGAAAAAACTACTGAGTTTACCTTCTCTGGGCTCGTTAAAGTTAAATTGAAGTGGATTTTCATTGTGTCTTATTAATTGCATTTTCATCCCTGCGTCTTTGGCCTAATTCTGGCTCCATGTTGCTTTCAACTGAACCTTTGAAGCATGCCTTATACGCAAGCCTTGTAGCACTTTGCCTCTACGTCTTGACACCTTGACCCATGGAGGAATTTTACTGAGTGTCCTTTTCCTGTACATGTCTCCTTGCTCTGAGCATTAGTATGTTCCTTGCGATTGGAACTAGTATTCTTGTGACACTCGTTCCTCCTTTGTAACGTAGCATTATTTTATTCTTTTTCAAGCTCTTTAAAAATATTGAAAAAGACAAACAAAATAAAAAAAACCCCAAAAAGAGGACGGGAAATATATTTTCTCTTTATGGTAGCACAATGAGTCACCCTTGGACAAAGCACATCCTTTTGTTTTTTCGTCAAGATTTGGGATCTAATATGACCTTAGGAATTTGTTCTCGCTACATAGAGCTTTGTCCTCCTCCGTTTGGTTATTCTTCCAAACACATGGAGAGTTTGTGTTGCCTCCTTTATTGTGAACTTATGTCAAAGTCATGTTGCCTAAGTCTGATCATCTGTCGTGATATTTTCCAAGGGAATTTTTACCCAACCTAAGTCGACCTTTCTGCAGTTTTTCTCCTGACCTCATGCCTGGCCATCCCGAAATTCCAATCAAGTCCTTTTTCGAAATCAATGAAGTTCTTTGTCTGATCATCAAGATCCTCTTATATTTTTTCGACAAGTCATCGAAGACCTCTGGGTAGTGAGTTCGTACACTCACATTACACTCCTACCCAATTTTTGAAGATCTTGAAGTTGTTGCTTGAGCTTTGAAGGCCTCATCTTTATCCATCAGGCGTCATTGGCTTCTTGAAGATGGATACTATACTTATATATCTTTGATTTTGAGATGTAGATCCGTTGTGTATTTCTCACAGCTACACTTTATATAGTTATATGACATGGATCTGTAGTGTATCTAATCGGCAGCCATGATTTATTTCATCCTGAGCATGGGTATGCCTGCCTCGAAGAGACAATTGTTATTTTTGCAAATGGCACCTCCCAAACTTTGGTCCAGGGCTCACTCGCTTCGTACGTTGGTAAATATTTGTAATGTATTTCGGCCATCAGATTCTCTTATGACCTCACACATTAGGGGGCATCTGTTATAACCCTAAATTTCTCTACACATGCATATCTGGCATCAGTCCCTCTTACTTTCCATTTTTTCCAAGCCATCACTAAGTTTCTCTTCTTAAAAACACAATTTTTGTACCTGCCCTACACCATTACTACCCGCGTATGTACACATGTTGCACCACTACAGTCCACATATGTATGATAGTTGCACCACTACAACCCACGTATACTCACAAAAGTTGAAAAAAATAAAAAGTTGCAAGTAATTCGTTGAGATTACGGGCTATTGGATAGTTTCCCAACTAATCCACCGCCTATAGCCCGTCACCCAACCTAATAACCATCCTTTTGTCATATAAAAGGATGTGTTGGGGTCTCATTCCTAAGCCAAGCATAAGAACACTGAAATTCTTCCCGTTTCACTTCCCCTCCTTGCCCCAAGAAATTGCAGCCACCTTGTGAGATTTGCCTCAGAATTTCCCATTTTTCCCTTTTTCCCTTTTTCCTCCATCATATGCCTATTCCATTTCCCTAGAATAAGTTTGAGAGGAGAAAGATACGTGGAAGTGCAGTTGGAGCTTGGTGAAGAGGAGCCCGAACCAGGTTCGTGGAGTAGTTGCCGACCTTGTTGTAAGTAAACATTGTGATATCAATAAAATAAATACTTTTCCTGTCCCGAAATATGATGTGTCAAATGTTTGTATTTGATTTATGCTTTATTCTAACATCTAGCCCATGATTTATATATGAGATGCATGTTTGTAGTTCCCTGTTTATCTATTTTTGAACGCATTTCATCCTTGGGAGGATGCTTGCAGTCAGTGGAGCTATCGAACGCGAGAGGATCGACACCAGACGCGGAGTAAAAGACAAAGTCACCTAATCTTTTCACTTTGTCTTTCATTTATGAATTTGGGGTATGTTCGGGGTAGTTATAAAAGTAGGAGACTTTTAGACAGTTAGATCTGCCTACATTTTGAACCCTAGTGTAGTCCATAGGGGGGTTTTCCCTACTAGAAGCTAACACATGCACAGAGCATCAAATTCTGATGAATTCACATACATGTATCACACTTGAACATATAGAAGAGAAAATACACATATAATGATTAAAACAAGAAAAATACATTTCATATGAGATCACAAGGCAAAGGAGAAGTATTTACATGTATCTCAGATATCATATTCTAGGTACTTCTAGTTCAAACTTTAATTAATCTCAGGAAATTAAGTTACACAATGTAGACAATAGAAACTCCCAATACACCCCCCCCCCCTCTTGAGTTCATGTTGATTCATAAAATTTATACAAAAAATCATATCCTATCCTTGAAGATTCGAATGGATCTTCCTTTCTAAATCAAGTTACAATTACACAATGTTCTGGAAGAAAATTATGAACAAACTGATAATAAA